>PVIY010017572.1:0-48893 GCA_004026745.1 Myrmecophaga tridactyla | reverse complement strand
TTGAGCAAGTGAACTAAAAATAACCTGATGTGTCTGAGGCTTTGAAATTTTCCAAATGCTAAATTGATACTATTAATAAAATAAAAAAAGAGCTCAGTCTAGTTTCAGAAAAATAATTGTGGTGATAACCCCTGTTTATATTCTTTTCCAACAGAGGAGAAGATTCAGTTTTGGCAAAATAATTTTGAAGCAAAATTTATACCCCCATTTCTAATAATTCTTTATCAACATAACAACATTAGAATAATAGTAATTTTCTCTAGGAATCCGCAATATGCTACTCTGTTCCAATGACTGGCTCCAAGAGGAATTATTTGTAAGGTTTTTCATTCAGGTCATTCAGTTATTAATTTAAGTAACCACTGGGAAGGTAATATTTGATTAAAGCCGTGAGAGATGCTGAAAAAGAAGTCTCCATCCTTGTTTACATTCACCTGTACCTATTAATAGAGACTAAATAATAATTTTTAAAAGACATGACATTGAATGTTAGATTATATGGGTTGGTTATGATATTTCACCGCCTTGTTATATATTTCTCTGAAAATTTCTGAGTAAATAAGCAACTCAACAATTTTTTCCTAGGCCTCATTATTACTGAAACCTCAGAAAAATGGTGTAATTTTTCAATGATAAGTAGTTTACTCTCAATCTACTCTCTGTCCTCTAAACTCCAACTTTGTATTTCCACCTATTTTCAGGTCTTACTGTTGAATGTTCAAGTATCACCTTTTCATCATTTAATTTCTCTTTCTCCCCCTATATTTTTTTACATACACACATTTTATGGCAAGTCTTCTGATGCTCCATATCTAAGTATTTTCTTATCTTCTTCTTCATCTTTTCATTTCTCCTAGTTCACATCTCCATGTTCATTTGCATTACACACTTAGTCTTGAAGCAGAGCTTACCTGTTTCTGGGGAAGAATATTCCTAAATAGTTCAAGTACTTTGCAGGGTTTTTCAATCTTTCAATGGATATAAAGTTTATATCCATTATGCTTAAACTTTAGCATTGATACTGTTTCACTTAGTTTTTAGTTGTAAGATATCTGGGAGAAAGTTTAATTTACAAAACCATCCATTGAAGAGAAACCAACATAGATGATTTCTATAATGTTGGAGATAATCAAGTTTGCTTTCTTTTTTATAGAGGTAATTAAATTGAGGTCAAAGAATCCAATACACTTTTCAAAACTTATTCAGCCATGATTTGTTGTAGCTTTGTGTATTTATGCCTCACCATGTAATATTAAAAAAAGAAATATTTTGAGGAGATGTAACATTAAAAGATAAATTGGTGGTGAGTTAAAATTAATAATTAAAAAATTTAGGATGATGGAAAGCAATTAGAGGGAAGCAAGACAAAAAACCATTATGTTGGGGTCATACAGGTCTATGTATTTGTTCTACTCTGGATTTATATATTACTCTGATTTCAAACCTTTTGCATTATTTGAAGTGATTTTCACCAAGTATTTTCTGTTCTTTGTTACTTTTAATAATAAAAGATTAAAATTATTGTGTTGGTTCATTGGATTAATGCATGCATAAATATTGATGTGCACATACACAACCATAAACAGTGATCTTACATTTGCAAAAAAGTAAATATCCATATATAAGCATATAAAACCCAATGTTAATTAACTGGGGAGGTGTTAAAGTAATCTTTGCAATGGTTTAAATGGTTCAGAATCTGCCATTAAACACCCTTCCAGATAATTAAAAAGCATACATATAATAATAAATGTCATAAATGTAGAGATATTTTAAATTTAAAAACTTGAAAATAATCTGTAAAACTGACCACATATTTTAAATACATGTAAGGTTGGCAGAATTCCCCCACAATACAACAAATTTTCCAATGTATATTTTAATGCAAGAATTTGTTTTGATCTAATATTGCATTTATTTACTGTATAGGAAACTTCAGGTATGTTATTAACCTTTTTAAGTCCCAATTTCTATAGTTTAAGAAGGGGCATGCCATAACTGGTGTCAGGTGGTAGTGAAAAGTTTGTTTCTGTAGGGCGGGGTATTGTATGCCTGATATTGTTTAGACTTGTTAGTGCATAGTGATAGTAAAATGCTGACCATATACACATTTTGTGTAGTTTGATGATTGTTTTTGATGTGATCTACTGACAACACACTTTTTAGTTGCCTGGGTGAGGGGACTTCTGCCCACACTGTCTCATCATTGCTATACCATTACTTACGGTCTTGAGTTACTGTGAATATCATGAACTAGTGCATGTAAAGTGCTTAGACCAATGTTTGACACACAGTAAATGAGTCTTCAGTAAATATTAAGATTATTTTGAAGATTATTATATTTATGGCAAAATTTCAATCAACTTGCTCTTGGCCAAATTGCATGTTCTAGTGTGTGTGTGTGTGTGTGTGTGTGTGTGTGTGTGTCCAACTACATGTTGCTCTTCTAAGACCTGAACCATCTACTAGGACATAGGAGAAATCATTAAAAAATTTCTGGCTGCTATTACAGAGCAATTATTTTTTGTGTCCTGGATAACTTCTCTTTGGACCTAATTTCCCAAGGGAAAGATCTGGTAACTGGACTATACTTCCTAATATTTGAAGAAATGCACATATTTCTTCTTCACCTCATTCTCCTCATTTAGAAGGTTAGGCGGCAATCATGATAAAACCCATAAAAATAGAATATTTGTATTTAATGTAAAGTACTAACTAGTCTCCACCTAGAGATTTGGAATGATCTTAGCTAGTGAAAAAGCATGTTCAAGACGACAGATAGTATAAGATAGTTAAGAGATCTGTCTCTGGAGTCAGATGGATGTGGTTTGTTTTTTGTGTGTGTTTGGATGTGGTTTTATGTTGCAGCTTAAGATTTCATTAACATTTTGCATGAATTTGGAATTTCATAAGTTTTCTCAGCTTGTATCTTCGTATCTTCATCTGGAAAAATAAGGTATGAAATCAATAGTATGTGAGAATGACTTGACAGAGTAAATAGCACATAGTCAATATTCAATATGTGCTAGTTTTCATTATGATAATTATTCAAATCTCATGGATTTTCTTCTCTACAAACTCATGTCTCTCACTGGATTTGGGTAACTCTTACCACTCTAGGCAGATATCAAGAATTTCAGGTTTAGGGATTGGGGTTATCTCCGTGGAATGACTATTATCTACTTCTCATAGCATCTTTTGCCAAAAGATTAAAACACGGATAGAATAACCTCCAGGATAACCTCTAGACTACGTTTGGAATCTCTCAGCCATTGATGCTTTATTTTGTCTCATTTCGCTCTTCCCCCTTTTGTTCGAGAAGGTTTTCTCAATCCCTTGATGCTGAGTCCCAGTTCATTCTAGGATTTCTGTTCCACGTTGCCAGGAAGGTCCACACCCCTGGGAGTAAACTGCCTGAAAATGTAGAACTGTGTTCCAGTAGCCATGTTTCTTGAAGATGATTGTATAATGATAGAGCTTTCACAATGTGACTGTGTGATTGTGAAAACCTTGTGTCTGATGCTCCTTTTATCTACCTTATCGACAGATGAGTAAAACATATGGAATAAAAATAAATAATAGGGGGAACAAATGTTAAAATAAATTTAGTAGATTGAAATGCTAGCATCAATGAAAGGGAGGGATAAGGGGTATGGTATGTATGAAGTTTTTACTGTTTTCTTTTTATTTCTTTTTCTGAATTGATGCAAATGTACTAAGAAATGATCATGATGATGAATATACAACCATGTGAATTGTGAATTATTGATTATATATGTAGAACAGAATGATTATATGTTAAGAATGTTTGTGTCTGTTGTTATATTTTAAAGAAATCAGAAAATTAATTAAAAAAACACTGATAGAAAAAAACCATTAGAGCCTTTTTTAAACAGCCAAAATTATACACTTCAATTATATAAACTTCTGCTTGCACAATTTGATTTCAGCTCAAACAATCAATCAATTAATCAATAAGCAACCCTTTAAACTTAAAAAAAAATATGTCTTCTAATATCACTACCCTGAAAATGATGAGGAAGAAAACCTAAAACTATATTTGTTCCTATTCTGAATTGCTTATCAGGAATCAATTTAAATATTTTCAAAATGCCTCTAAATCTGTCCTGCGTTTATTTTATAATGGTGGATCAACTGTAAAATTACATTCATATCAATTTTTTTCAGGAAAGCGAAATGAACCTGGATGTGTTTTGGAGAGACTGCAAAGTTGAGGGTCCATGCAACTTGACTATTTCCAGATATTCTTAATCCAATTTTTAGGATATCAGTTGCTCCAATTAGCATGTCAATATTTCTTACAAAATGGGAATGAAATTGAAGAATTCAGTCATTTTGGATTAGGAAGGACATAATGCCTTTCTCATCTTTAACCTCTGCTCTTCTCTGTTTGCACTGATTCAAGAACATGAAAGAAATCTGAGTTGCCAGGGTCCATCTCTGTGAAAAGGGCATTAGTAGGAATTTGAGCAAAATTCTTTTAGCTACAGATTGCTACATGAGAGTGGAAAAGATAAATACATAAACACAAATTAGAAATAGTAGGGGGCTACGAGTTTTACCCTGAAGAACATTTAGATGATTGCTTGATCTGAGCATCTCCAGGGCGCTTTATCTTAATGAGGCAGAAGTGAAAGTAGCCATTAACTTGTGCAATATAAAAAACGGTGCATATATTGGGGTTGTGAGTCCCACATATCACTCTGGATAACGATAGAAATTAATTTATGGCTTTGAAACTCCAATTTACCAAGAATGTCAAGTATTATTTCATAATAAATTTCAACAGCTTTTCTCTATGGATCATACTTAATTTCAAATGACAGGTCAGGGTTACTACAATGAAATTCTATGTTCTAAATTCCATTCAAGTCTGAAAACCTCCATACTATATAACTAAACTATGAAGGGTTACTAGTAAGCAAAGTATTCCCTGTAGGATAGCAGGTCTTTTTAGCACTTGCGCTTTGAATATTTGAATTTTTGTAGCAAGAAATAGAAGGGCAAGAGGAATGCTAAATAAAATTTATAAATTATTTCAAAGTGATTTGTCAAAGTTGTGAAATGTTGAGTATGCAACTCATATGAAAATGGATATCAATCACTTCAAAACTGAAGTCCATTTTTAGAACCATCTTATAGGTCCAGACAACTCTGGCTTTCAGGACAATCCAGTATAAGAGAGATGAAACGTTCATTAAATTCAGCTTTTCTGCAGATAAAAGGGACTTTTACAGATAGATGGCTGTGAGAAAAGGGAGAAAGAAATAAGGAAGGTTTGAAATGGCGCTCTGCAAGCACTGAGCCCAAGAATATGAAGGAGAGACACTTTTTCTAAAATTGAGAGTAAAGAAATTCAACTTCCCTTTAGAGTTATGAGGATGTATTAATAACTGACATAAAATGATAGTCTAGTAATTGACAAGGGTTATACACCCCAATTAATGTTATATATAAGGAAATCAATGCATCATATTTCATTGCATTTTTGTATCCTCAAAAGGAAAGCAGGGGGTGCAAGAGTAGCTCAGTGGTAGATTTCCCGCCTGCCATGCGGGAGACCCGGATTCAATTCCTGGCCCATGCACTTCCCAAAACAAGCAAACAAGCAACCAAACAAAAATTGGTTCTGTAATAACGGTATACTTACATGGAAACAGGATGAAATGTGACCCTGTAGTACAGCATACCAAAAAAAAAGAAAGAAAGAAAAAAGGAAAGCAATAATATTTACTTGCTTCAATTGGTCAAGAACAGAGCAGATTCTCTAGTTTTTTATTATTATTTTGAAAAAAGCCTCAAAAAAACAGATAATAGCAGTTGAAAATAGTTAGAGATCAATTTCCTTATGATATTACTTAATTGAATCAATTCAATGCATAAGTACATAATTGAGATAAATCATGTTTGTTATATGGTTTCAGAGGAGTCATACTACTAATATGCCAACTTTGCTGGCAAGCATTATGTATGAATGAATAATATTGATTTTGTATTTCTTTTGTCCAATAATCATTCATTTAAAAAAAGAGAATTCACAATAGTATAACTCAAATCACTTATACTGTACATTTCCATAGTGTTTATTTGAAAAAAGATAATTATTATTATATATGTATACACACATGTGTGCACATCTTAATCAGCTTATGCTATTAAATCTAGATGTGAGATAAAATCTTTAAACATGTATGTTTATTTATTTGACTTTTATGTTAATATACCTCCTCAGTTATAATCATATAAGTGCACATGTTTATATTTATAGTTCAAACAGTGACAAAGATCAAATGGACATGAATATCTGCTGGCTTCGGCTTGTGGGATTTTAAAAAGAATCCAGCTGTGTCAACAGTTCTCTCCATAGCCAAATTGAGCAACCCATTTCAAATGTTTGTCTTCTCATTTCAAATTGAGAATGAGTTTTCTCTTTTCTACAGAATTTATGATAAAATTCATCTCTGTCTAGTTGCATCAACGATCATTTTCTCTCTTCATGAAACTTAATCTTGTTATGTGGGGATATGTCCCTGTGGAGATGAAAGATGAGAGATGATGCCCCAAGGAGATTTGATTTGGAAATATATAGTGCATATAGATGAATATAGAAGAGTGTTAGAACTGGGAAAGAGAGAACATCTTCAACTATCCTAGGAAGTAAAAGCAAAAAATATCGACACTGTTACTTATGGGACATATAGAATTTAATTAATTATAGAAGTGTTTATATATTAATATATGTATATATTTAAAATTTTATGAGGAATATAAGAGTATAAAATCTGTAACAGATTGTTATTTATTACACTAAGTTGCCTGAAAACAGTAGAAATTAGCTATGAGCTAGTAGAATGCATTGGCATGTGAGAATAATTTATTTAGAATCCCATCCTAGTTTTCTGGATTTGAGCAATTCATTTTGGTAGTGATACTCATTGAACACTAAATCCCTTACAGAACCAGAGTAGATATTTTACATGATCTGAAAAGTCCTTTGATAGCCCTCACATTTTGAAAACAGTAAATGGAAGCTTATAACCAAGAGGGGGAGAGAAACAACCTTGGCTTTTATGAAGATTTATTTTAGATTATTGGGATAAAAGAGACCTACAAGTACATGTATGAAGAAGAATCAGTAGGACTTATGATGGTATGCTTATAGGCTATTACATATAGAGATAGGTCAAGCATAGAAAACTACATCTCTGGTGAGTTTATACTGGAAAAAACTGATTTAGATAAAATTAATATAACACTTCTGAACCCTGAGTCCTAAATTAGCTAGACTGGAAAGTCATTGTAGATATTGACTAATCAATTGTCTATTTTTACTTGTTCTCCATACTGGGTACTCTTACAAAGGATGCAGTTAAATATGGTGAATTTCCCAGGGATTTCTATTAAAATGGAGCAATTATCTTACACTAAAACAGTCATTGCTACACAATGAAGTAGGAATCAAAAGCCACAGCATTTTTAGAAAAAAATGTGATATCAAGAAATTTCATCATATGCTTCAAAGACCCATGAAATTCCAGTTCGAGAGGCAAGATATTGATTTATGTATTTGAGATTTACTTTTTAGGGAAGAAGGGTTTTACATGGCTTAACTGTTCTTTGTGTTACTATTCCTATTTGCATCATATTCAATATTAAAAAAATATTTATAGATGTTCTGATTAGCACTGTTATTTTTTTTACAATATTCAGTTATTATTTCCCCCCTGGACTAGCAACAGAATATATTTTGTGGCTCCTTTAAAATTAATCAGGGTCATGCAACTAGTTCTGGTCAATCAAATACAAAAGAAAAATGACATGCTACTTCTCTGCTGAGGCCATGAACCCATGAAATCACTTTACAATTATTCTGCGTCTATATTCGTTACTGCAGGAATGGCAGAGGCCATTGGTTTTCGTTGGTGTCCTAACTAATAGTAGTGCTGTATTTTTAGGTTATAGTACCATATAATACTCCCAAGTCTCCGTGGTACTGTATAACAAAAGTTTATTTCTCACTCATGCAGCAGGTCCTACAAAGGTCAGTGGGATATTCCGCTCTGCATTGTGCCTATATGTCATGCATGGTTCTATATGCCTGAAATTTATCAGGGGCCAAAAAGAGGCAATGATCACTGCCATGTTTCAGCTTTTGGTCTAGAGAATTGTATCATTTATATTAAACATCTTGGAAATAGCTAAGGGATTGCTGAAGGGAAAGGAAATAGAGTATAGGTAACCTAATGGTTATGGCAATTAGAATAATAGCCTCCAAAAGATGTCCATATCTTAATCCCCAAACCTGTTAATATATTACCTTACAGAGCATATTACCTGTCAATATATGACTTTACAGGTCATTGCAGGTGTGATTAAGTTAAGAAGTTAAGGATTGTGTGATGTGGATGTTATTTTGGATTATCCAGGTGGCCCCAATGTAAATAAGAAGGAGGCAGGAGGTTCAGAGTCCAAGAAGGAGATGTGAAGATGCAAGCACAGGTTGGAGTAGCAGAGGTGGAGACAAGGAATGTGGTAATCCTCTAAAATCCAGAAAATGCAGGGACAGACTTTCCTAAAAGCTCCAGAAGGACTGCAGTCCTACCCACCTATTTTAGACTTCTAAAATACAGGATACATTTGTGTTGTTTTGAGCATTTCATTTTTGCTAATTTGTTACAGCAGCAATAGGAAATTAATACAAGGGTACATTTAAAAAATCCTGCAAAACCAGGAAACCACACCTCTCTGATATACTCCAGCCTCTCCTTCAAGGAAGATTACTGTCACTGTATATTTGAAAAAGGGCTTGGATGGGCTGAAAGAAATAAGAGAAGCTCTTTCTACACTTCAGCTACATTATATATTTTCATATGCAGAAATGCCTTTTATACTGAGACAATGTATTCAGTCTACTTTCTTCTCTTACTATTTAGCACTGCACATTTTGCGTAACATTTTTTCTCTATGCTCCAAACCACAACCCTACCTACGAAAGCGAATTTGTACCAGATGGTGTTTCTCCAATTCTCCAATTGTATTGCAACTTTCGAAAGTAATTAAAAAAAAAAAAACTAATTCAAAGGTTTCACCTTGAAAAATCAGACAAGAGAAAATCAAGAAGATTACACATTGTTCAAATTTGTTATAGTCTGGATTCCTGGTCTTTTTTTGTAATGGATCCTCATTGATATAATAGCTGAAAGTCAAACTAAGCTTTTGTCTTTGGTTTATGGTCCTTTTCATTCAAAATTGAACCATTTCTTAACAAATGAGATGGGGTCTAAGATGCTGCAAAATAAAAATAGATCCCACATACTTTATGGCAATTAGCCTTCCAGTTTGGACGAATCTCAGGTTAATAGTCCAATATTCAGGAACAGAATAGTCTTCTTTCAGTATTTTCCTACACAATTCACTCCATTTTGACCATCAAGCTTATTCTAAATGCACATTACCCTTTTAATTCAATTGCATATGTGTTTAACAAGTGGTTAGTGCTCACCTAGTTATTTTGATAGGTATTTGGGTCACAAGAATTATCCTTAATAGGCCTGACATTCAGGGATTTTCTTTATTCCTAAATATATCCTTGATGGTGCTATGTGAAGTTTCGGGGGTTAAATATGTGCCATGATTGACAGGAACCCTAGTTTGCCATGGACACAATCATGGCTTGTTTTGAAGATGTGGGGTATTTGAGTTTGGTTTTGTAAATCGATTTATTTTCCAAGGGTATAAAATATTTAAACCCCAAAGACTGAACATATGAATAACAAGATGTAAACTCTTGTAACGTGCACCATCTTAGGAAATATTTAGCTTATAAATATGTAAACATGAATCAACATCCTCAGCATTCTTACAGCTTCACCAGTTGTGCCTTCAAAGGGTTGTTTGGGCCCTTCTTTTATACTTTTCCCTTTTTATTTTCTGCTGTCTGAAATATCAGGGAAAGGGCAAGTGATTACTTCACATGTTTTTCATCTACATATGAAATATGCATAAGATATGTTCTTACTGAAAGTTTACATTTGCCCACCTGGTTTAACATCTTAAGGGGGTCTTAGCCTCAGTGGCTTTACAAGACCTCCTGGAAAACTGATTTACATAGGAAATGGAAATGTGATTTTAAATAGTAAATATGTCTTATAAGAACCTTTATGGTGCAAGTTTTCTAGTGTCTTAGAAAACATTTGAAGTAAATTGAATTTTTATCTGTTGAATTAAGCCTATCTTTCCCCAAGGAAAAGTCATTTTAATATTAACATATTTCATAGTTGTTTTTCTCTTAATTCTTTAACTTTAAATTGCATGGACCATTATAATATCACACTTACTCATGCTTATTCTAAGCTCGGAAATTATATTTTATTTCACACATTTATCTTTAGTTTCAAGGCATTATCAAAAATTTTTAAATGCTCTAATTTTGTGATAGTTGTGTAGTATAATGCAGTCACTGAAAATATCAACGATGGAATAATATGTTCACATGCATTATCTTTAGTAAATAGCAGATTCTCCATGTCATAAACAAGGTATTAATTTTTATGTGATAGATATTAAGTATGTAGAGACTTTACAAAAATCTTATTTATTTTATAGGAAATGATTACATAATTTTAATTACAATTATTTTCATAGTAAGTTATTTGACTTGTAAATTAAAATTTTATAAATTTGCTTAATTACTTTAAGAAGGACTGGTGAGCTTTTTCTATAAAAAAGAAAATAGATATATTTTAGGATTGTGGATTATACAGTCTCTGTCATAATTATTTCAGTCTTCTGTTGTAGCACAAACAATGGCTGTGTATCAGTAAAAATTTATTTAGAAAGTTAAAATTTAGCCTTTGGACCATAGTTTGCCAACTGCAATTTATAATAATTCAAATCAAGTAAAATTGTACATATATATATCTAATAAAATATCAACAATAACTCAAATGCCTATATATTTTCATACAAGCAGATTGGTGAAATGGAGAATAGTTCATGAAATATGTAAGCTACTAGAATAAACCAGCATGCTTCCATGTAGTTTAATCTTCAATATTGAAAACTAAGACTGGCCATGTCAACATGAACTATTTATTCCAGGAAATTCTTGTCCTGGTATATAAGTCTGTAATTCAATAAATAACTTCACTTTTTGCTTCAGGAAATTGCTTTAAGTCAATTTATATAGATAAATGTTTTTTGTCACCTGGGCAAATATGTCTTCTTATCACGACAATAGATTGCTAACCTGGGAAAGCAATTAACTAATCAAACAGTTTATCAAGATTCCCTGAAAGAGTTTCAACTTGCTGTATTCCCCCGATCTTAAATTATGTCACAAAATTTATCCAATCCCAAACAGATTCTTCTCTAGGAAAATCATATTAAGTTACTTGAATCCAGAATCTAAAACCCTATAAATATAATTCTATGACTGTCTGCTACTAGCTACTCTGTTTTCCCATACTGCTTTAAGTTTGATAGACTTAGCTTTAATTAATCAATAATGTTTTCTCCTGGTCTTTAGGGAATTGATAGTCAATGCCACCTATCTATGATTAAAAAATACCCTTCAGTTAAATTCTGCATCAAATTAATAAATGTAAGATTGACTGGCTTTGTCTGGCTCTCTTCCTCTCTCATATATACAGTTTGCAGGAATTTCAAGTTAAAATAGAACAATTTGAGATAAATAGCAACTACAATATCATGTTAGTTTGGGCATATGAAATGTAAAAAAATGACAAAGAGCATTCTTGGACATGGAGTACAAAAATTTATACATAATAGAATTTAGTTAATGTTTTAGTAAAAAGGGAATATATTTCAAGAGCAAATCATATTCTAAACACCTCTTATTTCAAAATAATTATTATTTTTTTTTACATATTACCTAGCTATGCAGAGTTACCACCTTGTGAGACAAACTTTTGTCCAGTAAGAAATAGGAGCTCAGGGATAAATTCTTTACTCCTACCTCCTCTAGATGGACTGTCCTGAGAAGTTCTAGATCTGATCTCTGGTCAAGTTGTGCATAGTTTAACAATACACTCTTATACTGATTCTCTCCCTCCTTCTTCCTATTTTTTTCCCTCTCTCTGATTTCCTTGAGATGGCACACTTTAAAAATAAGTTTTTGCTTCAGATTTCTTCTTGGTGAACCTAGACTGACAATAACATATATTCTCTTTTTATCATTCATCATGATGCATTACACTAATATCATTTGTCATGATACATTACATGCATATATATGCATGTGTAAGATATATATATATACTTACACACACATATACATATACATATATATGAATTGATTGGTGCTGTAATAAGTTGTACATTGTTATGTAGTTTAATATATTTATGCAGCAATAAACTATAAAACTTTCACATATTAGAATGCACAGTCTTTCTGGACTTCCGGGAAGATGGCCCCCTACAGCCGCTTGAGATTAGCCCTGCTCCATGGAAAGGTTGGAAAGGAGACAGGAGGGCAACTGAGACGGTGATTCCTGAGGGCAGCTGACCTGGGAGAGCCTTCTGCACCACATGCTGCAGCCCTGGTTGCAGAGGCTGAGGAATTGAGAGGGAGAAGTTTGGAGCCTGGCATGGAGGCACAGAATCTCAGAGCCCACAGGAATGTACCGAATAGAGCACAGGACTAGGAAATCAGGCAGGCCATGTTCCTTGGGCACGCTATCTTCACCAGTGCAGCCTCATGGCGGGCAAGTCACCCCACATCCTACGCACCTGAACCTCATCACCCTCTCCCATTCTCCGTGCTCCAGGTGCCCCCACCCCACCAGACCCCAGTGCACATATCTGTCCGCCACCCCCACCCCAAGTACAGCCCAACCCACCTCTCCTGCACATTTCTTGAGCACAACCTCCCCCTCACTGTTCCCTGCAGGCTGTTGCCAGCACATAAAGTTGCAGGCACTAACCTCCATACATACGCTATCCCTGCCCCCCCACCACCAATAGTGTTCCACAGTCTCACTCCACCCTCCCTGAGCTCAGCACATCTGTTCATGGCACTCCCAGGCCCACACATATGCACAGTCGCCAATCATATCACTAAGCTCTGGAACCACACTTTACAGCAGTACTAGAACTGTGCATGCGCACAGCCCTCAGCCTCATTCTCCAGCCTTGAGAAAGTCCCTACCTGTGTAGCCAGGTCACATATGCTCCAAATCCTTGAAGGCATAATGCTGACCTGCTGCCACAGCTCTATGCATGCACACAAACGGCCCTTTGTCTTAGATCAGCGCAAGTCAGGGTTATGCTCCCCAGACCAGTGCACCCACACAGCTACATCCTCCCTGGCCACTGGGCTCCCACACCCACATCATCAGCATAACATCCCCAACCTGTGCCTATACCTGCCCTGAAGGAAATCACCATACTGAGTGTTCCAACCCATGCCCTGCTCCCTGCCGTACAACCATCCTGCAAACACAATGCCTTAGACTACTGAAAGAAATCAACTCCCAAAGTAAATCAATGAAGATATTTACATGCCACGAAGATAACAGAAGATTATTAAGCATATCACAATGCAGACAGATATAGCCCTGTCTAATGACCAAATTAAAACACCAGAAGAGACACAGATGTTGGAACAATTAATAAAAGATGTTCATACAACTCTACTTAACAAAATAAGTGGGATAGGAAATGACATAAAGGAGATCAAGAAGACAGTAGAAGAGCACAAAGAGAAATTTGAAATATTAAATAGAAAAATAGCAGAAATCACATAAATTAAAGATTCTATTGACCAAATAGAAAACATACTAAAGGCACACAACACCAGATTTGAAGAGACAGAAGAAAGAATAAGTGATATAGAGGACAGGATAATTGACTTTGAAGACTCAAAACAGCAAATGACAAAAAAGATGGAAAAAATTGAATGGGAATTCAGGGAAATGATAGATAAAAGAAAGTGCACAAATATAAGAATCATTGGAGTCCCAGAGGCAGAAGAGTAAAGGGCTAGGAAGAGTAATCAAGGACTTAATGGATAAAAACTTCCCAACCCTCATAAAGGACAAAAATATGCAAGTCAAAGAAGCTCAAAGAACTCCAAACAGAAAAAATCCAAAAAGGCCTTCTCCAAGGCACATACTAATCAGTCTGTCAAATATTGAAGAGAAGCAGAAATCCTGAAAGCAGCAAGAGAATAATAACCTACTACATAGAAGGGAAATAAAACTGAGTTCAGACTACTCAACTAGCACCTTGGAAGCAAGAAGGCAGTGATACAATATATACAGGATCCCGAAAGAGAAAGACTTCCAGCCAAGAATTCTGTACCCAGTCAAATTGTCCTTCAAAATAGAGGGAGAGATTAGCATTTTCACAGACAAAGAAGTCCTGAAAGAATCTGTCAATAAGAGACCTACAAGAAATACTAAAAAGAGTTCTGCCAGCTGAAAAAAAAAAAAAAAGACAGGAGAGGGAGGTCTGGAGGAGAGTGCAGAATTGAAGAGTATCACTAAGGATAATTTAAAGAATATAAAGAGAAAGAGGGAAAAGAATATATAGATCTGACAAATAAAATAAAAAAGATAAGATGGTTGATTCAAGAAATGCCTTTTCAGTGATAACTTTGACTGTTAATGGACTAAATTTACCAATTAAAAGATACAGATTGGCACAATGAATTAAGAAACATAATCTGGCTACTGCTGGATTATATGCTGCATACAAGAGACTCATCCTAGACAGAAGGATACAAATAAATTGAAAGTGAAAGGATGGAAAAAGATTTTCCACACAAGTTGTAACCAAAAGAAAGCAGAGCTAGCTGTACTAATATCGGACAAAAGAGACTTTAATTGTAAAGCTATCATAAGAGTCAAAGAAGGACACCATATACTAATTAAAGGGTCAATTCACCAAGAAGATATAAGAATCATAAATGTTTATGCTCCCAATCAAGGAGCTCCAATGTACATGAGACAGATATTGGCAAAAGTGAAGGGAGCAACAGATGTTTAAACAAATAATAGTAGGAGGCTTCAATACATCACTCTCCTCTATAGATAAAACAAGACAGAAGATCAACAAGGAAATAGACATGTTAAATAATTTGATCAATGAATTAGACCCAACAGATATACATAGGTCATTGCACCCCAAAGCACAAGGTTATACATTCTTCTCTAGTGCTCATGGAACATTCTCCAGGATAGATCATATGCTGGGGCACAAAACAGGTCTTTATAAATTTAAAAATATTGAAATTTATTCAAAGCACTTTCTCTGATCCCAGTGGGATGAAACTGGATCTCAGACCAAGAACGTTCACAAATATATGGAGATTAAATAACACAGTGTTAAACAATCAGTGGGTCAAAGAAGAAATTGCTAGAGAAATCAGTAGCTATCTGGAGATGAAAGAAAAAGAGAATACAACTTATCAGAAATTATGGGATATGGCAAAAGCTGTGCTGAGAGGGAAATTTATTGCCTTAAATGCCTATATTAAAAAAACAAGAAAGAGCAAAAATCGAGGACTTAACAGCTAACTTGGAGGAACTTGAGAAAGAACAGCAAACTAACCCGAAAGGAAGTAGAAGAGAAATAACAAAGATTAAAGCAGAGATAAATGAATTCGAGAACAAAAGAGCAATAGAAAGAATCAATAAAACCAGAAGTGGGTTCTTTGTGAAAAATCAATAAAATAAATGGGCCACTAGCAAGACTGACAAAGAAAAAAAGAGAGAAGATGCAAATAAACAAAATCAGAAATGAGAAGGGGTGCCTTACCACAGACCCTGAAGAAATAAAAGAAATCATAAGAGGATACTATGAACAACTAAACACGAACAAACTAGACAACTTAGATGAAATGGACAAACTTCTGGAGACACAAACAAGCTACACTGATTCAAGAAGAAACAGAAGATCTGAACAAACCAATCACCAGTAAAGAGATTCAATCAGTCATCAAAAATCTTCCTACAAAGAAAAGCCCAGGGCCAGATGCATCACAGGGGAATTTTATCAAACATTCCAGAAAGAACTAACACCAATCCTGCTCAAACATTTCTAAAAAACTGAACAAAAAGGAACTCTTCCTAACTCATATTATGGAGCTAATATAATTTTAACACCAAAACCAGGTAGAGATATATAAGAAAGGAAAACTACAGACCAATCTCCCTAATGAACATAGATGCCAAAATTCTCAATAAAATATTAGCAAATAAAATCCAACAACCCAGTAAAGAATTATACAAATGGGGTTTATACCAGGAATGCAAGGATGGTTCAACACAAGAAAATCAATTAATGTAACAGCACATTGACAAATCAAGAGGGAAAAATCACATGATCATCTTTATTGATGCTGAAAAAGCATTTGACAAAATTCAGCATCCTTTTCTGATAAATATACTTGAAAAGATAGGAAAGAATCCCCCTAAGATCAGATACAAGACATGGATTCCCACTATCACCACTATTATTCAGCATTGTCCTGGAAGTTCTAGCTAGGGCAATCAGGCAGGACAAAGAAATAAAAGGTATCCAAATTGGAAAGGAAAATGTAAAATTCCCATTATTTACAGATGAAATGACACTATACTTGGAAGATCCTGTGAAATCTACAGCAAAGTTATTTGAGCTAATAAACAAATTCAGAAAGGTGGTGGGATGTAAAATTAATGTGTAAAAATCAATAACATTTCTATACACAAGCAATGAGCTAGCTGAGGAATCAGTTAAGGAATAAAAAGAATCAAGCCCTTAGGAATGAACTTAACTAGGGACATAAAGGACTTGTACATAGAAAACTACATAACATTGCTAAAAGAAATTAAAGGAGATCTAAATAGGTGGAAAGACATTCCCTGCTCATGGATAGGAAGGCCAAATATAGTTAAGATGTCAATTCTCCCCAAATTAAGCTATAGATTCAACACGGTACCAATCAAAATTCCAACAACCTGCTTTGAAGATTTGGAAAAGCTAACTACCAAATTTATCTGGAGGGCAAAGAGACTTTGAATAGCTGAAAGCATCCTAAAAGAGAAGAACAAAGTGGGAGGATTAACACTCCCTGACTTTAAAACCTATTATAAAGCCACAGTGGTCAAAAGAGCATTGTACTGGCACAAGGGCAGAACCATTGACCAATAGAATTGAATCCAGAGTGCAGAAATAGACCACCAAATCTATGATCAACTGATTTTTGGCAAGGCCTCCAAATCCTCTGAACTGGGACAAAATAGTCTTTTCAATAATTGGGCATGGAAGAACTAGATAGCAATAGTCAAGACAATAAAAGAGGACCCCTACCTTACACCCTACACAAAACTTAATTCAGAGTGGTTCAAACACCTAAATATAAGAACTAGCACCATAAAGCTTCTAGAAGAAAATATAGGGAAACATCGTCAAGACCTAGTAATAGGAGGTAGCTTCCTAAACTTATACCCAAAGCACAAGTAACAAAAGGAAAAATAGATAAATGGGAACTCCTCAAAAGCAAATGCTTCAGCACCTCAAAAGACTTTGTCAAAAAGCTGAAGAGGCGGCCAACCCAATGGGAGAAAATATTTGGAAATCACATATTAGACAAAGGTTTAATTACAAAGAAATCATGCAACTCAACAACAAAAGAGCAAACAAATAAATTATAAAATGGGCTAAAGATATTAATAGGCATTTTTCTGAAGAAATACAGATGGCTCAAAAGCCCATAAAGAGATGTTCATTTTCATTGGCTATAAGGGAAATGCAGATCAAGACTACAGTAAGATACCACCTCACACCTATGAGAATGACTGCTACTAAGCAAACAGGAAATTATAAATGTTGGAGAGCATGTGGAGAACTGGGACACTTATGCACTGCTTGTGGGAATGTATAATGGTGCAGCCACTATGGAGACTGTTTGGCAGCTCCTTAAGAAAGTAAATATTGAGTTGCCCTATAATCCAGCAAAAGCACTATTTGGCATATACCCAGAAGAGCTGAAAGCAATGACGCAAACAGACATTTGCACACCCATGTTCATAGCAGCATTATTCACAATCACCAAAAGATGGAAACAAACCAAATACCCATCAACAGATGAGTAGATCAACAAAATGTGGTTGATCCATACATATGATGGAATATCATGCAGTAGTAAGACAAAATGATGTCCTGAAGCACATGACAAGATGGATGAGCCTTGAGGACATAATGCTGAGTGAAGTTAATCAGACAGAAAAGGATAGATATTTTATGAATCAATTTTTATGACCAGCATAAAGGTATAATCAGAGGCTTCTAATACAGAAGATAGGGGACTTAGAGATACATAGAGGCTCGAGATGGGTGAACCGTTAGCTAAGGAGGTTGAACTCCAGTGTAAGGTAATAGATAGGAGTGAAGGTGATTCTCTAATGGGTCTAGAAGGAATATGACCATATTGAAAATGAACAAGTTTGAAATGGGTTGAATAGACTTATGTGTCCCACTGACTCACACTAGAAATATGAATGAGTTGTCATAAGAATTACTTCAAAGATATGATTCTTTTACAAAGAGTGTTTAGGTCCAGGGTACAGGGGGAAAACTGCTATTGCATGCTACAAGCTATGTGCAAAAGTAAACCATTAGCACAACCACAGCAACAGCAGTGGTAAAGAATGGAGTGAAGGACAAGAGTTAAGAGGAGGTTTAGATTTCCTATTTGGCGAAGGTGTGTTTATTTGTTTTCTGTTTCTTGGGAAAAATGAAATTATCTAAAATTGAGAATGTTGATGGACTGCGGACTTTGGGCCTTCCACATGATGCCTGATGAATGCAGGCGGCTGAAGAATGTATGATGGAGAAATAGATTGATGTATGATGGTGTGTACTTATGAATGAAGGTTGTACTGCTACAAAAAGGAACAATGTCATGAGATGTGCAAGGATGTAAATGAATATGTGGGACATTTGGTGAGACAAAATAAACCAGAAACAAAAAAAACAACAATGGTATGGTCACCTTTAAAATATGGTTATAAGAAAATAGGGATCTAGATTGTAAGGTTTTAGAGCAGACACATTAAGTCCAGAGTGGGGATTATCATCTCTGGATTTTGAGATGTTGTTTTATATATTTAACCTGATATTTAGAGATAAGAATGAAGCCGAACAGATTGAGGTTAAAGTGATTCAGAACATAGGGATAAGGAAGACAGTGTCTATATTTTAGGTCTATACATGCTCTTTGAGACCATGGAAGAAAGGTTTATTTGATCTGAAACTGAAATTTTCTGTAACGTATAATCTAATTCAACCTATCTGTATAGCTCATTCACAGGAAGCACAGAATAATAGAGATCCTTTAATCCTGTATAGATTATTGTAAGGCCTGGAAACATCCTAAAGTATATTAAACAGATAATCAAAAAGTATTGGCAAAGTCCCCTGAAGGAGGGGAGAAAGAATATGAAACTATTAAACTTTACCATCAGGGAATCCCCTGATACTGTGTCAAGCTTTAGGGACACCAAAATCAATAGTCTGTGCCCTTGATCATGAGGCTTATACTTGTGAAACTTATGTAGGTAGTATAGAAGCTTAGACCACCTATAGGCATGCCTAAGAGTTATTTCTGAAGGACCTCTGTTGTTGCTCAGATGTGGCCTCGGTCTCTCTAACTCTGCAAGTGAAATCATTGCCCTCCCCCTATGCGGGGCATGACATCCAGGACTGAAATTCTCCCTGGTGACGTGGGACATGACTCCCAGGGATAAATCTAGACCTGACACTATGGGATCAACAATTCCATCCTGACCAAAAGGGGGAAAAGAAGTATAATTAATGAAGTATCAGTGACAGAGAGAGTTCAAACAGAGTGGAGAGGCTACTCTGGAGGTTGCTCTTATGCAAGCATCACTTAGATACTGCTACCTATCATAACTTGCCAACCCCCAACCAAGACCATTCCAGCCAATCCTAAAGAATACCTAGGGCGATATATAAGATTCCCCAAGGGTTTCATGCACTAGAGCAACTTTCCAGAAACCTCCAGATGGGTCCAGATAAATCCCGAAAGCTAGAGGGCTCAGCTTCTCCAGAAGATCAGATAGTTTCATCTCCCTACCCCATATTAGTAACAGACACTTTCAATATGAAAAATTCAGAATGGCCATAACCCAAACACCCTTAAAGAGAGTGATAGAAAGATCAAAGTTTATGGTGGACTTATACATAGAAGATAGGACTTAACAAATGAATATGGATGCTGAATCATTAAATTGATGTCTCTTTTAGTCTCCAGTATTTTGGAGTAGCTAGAAGTAAAAAACTAAAATTGTGAAATTGTAACCCATATCAAAGTCTGAAATATGTTCTACAACTAATTGTGGTGCTGTGCTTTGAAATTCATAGCTTTTTATTATATATGTCATTTTTCACAAAAAAAGAAGGAACAAGTTGATTGTGATGAAAGAAAAGTATTTAAGCCCTCTAGCCTCCTCTATTTTGGAGCAGCTAGACAGAAAAATACGAGAGGATTGTATGGTAGCCCATGACAAACTCTGGGATCTATGGGATCTGTCCTGTAATAACTTGGTGAAGAGTGCTTTGAAAACCATTGTTGTTTTTTTTTTATTTCTTTGCTTTGTATATATATACATATATATATATAATACTATACAATGAAAATAAGTTAAGAAAAAAATCATATTCTCAGTCATTCTTCCTCTACCTCCTTAAAGAAGACGTTGTGCTCTTTACTTGATTCTTGAACTTGATAAAGAGTACAAAGGCAAGACCAGAGCTTAAATGCTAAAGGGAACTTTGGAAGAGAACTTTGAGAAAATTGAGGATAGGACTTCAGGATATTTTCAATGTTGTGTGAAATGTTGAAATAATTTGCTTGAAAATGGGAAGAGGACTTTAAGATAGTTTCAAATATTTTATTAATGGAAGCAGAAGTTTGTGCTTCTCTTGAATTCAGATTAGCTTCAATACAGCTTCCATACAGCTACAGTAATCAATTATAAAATTAATCTACACGTGATAAGTTGTGCTTCAATAACTACTATAATTACCATTTCAATCATTCATTCCAAAGTATTGGTTGAGTGCCTACTAAATCACAGTCACTATTCTAGGTTCTTGGGGTGCATTTGCAAAATTCCTTTCCTGGGAAAGTTAATATTTTAGGAAGGGAGATGGCCAATAAAATAAACATAATTATGAAATGTTGTGGTGTTTTATAAGGTGAGGAACAATGGGATAAAACAAGCAGAGCAGAGTGAGGAGTGGGTTCTGAAGGGAATAAGCATGTACATTTTGGGGGAACATACATTGCAGTATAAAGGAATAAGCAGTGCAAATCTTTAAAATGGTATTGCCCCTGCCCCATTCATGGAAAAGCAAGGAGCACATCATGTCTACAGTAAAATGAGAGAAAGTGGTAAGAAGTGAGGTCAGCTAGGGGTAGTACTGGTGGGGAGAAGAAGAAGAACATACAACACTGATAGGCATTTTAAGGAATTTGATTTGTGCCTTGATTAAAATACAAAGCCTTTAAAAGTTTTTGATTAGAGGAATGAAATGTCCAAGTTAGTTTTAAATGACTCTGATTGCTTTGTTAAAAATATGCTATATGCGTGACTGCAGTTAAAAAATTATGGCAGTAATTCAGATGAGAGGAGATTATTTCAAACTCTGTTGGTAAAAGTGGTGATAGTAAGAAGTGGTAGGACTCCGTACGCTTTGAAGGTAGAGACTTCTTTATTGATTGGGTCTGATGTGAAGGAGGAATCAAGAATGAGCACATGAGTATGGTAGAGAAACTGGAGGGTTGTCATTACCACAAACTGAAATTGAGTGAACTTCAGGTGGCACAGATCGACTGGGTGGCCAGCAGTTTAATCTTGCACATGTTCAGTTTGAGATGTCTTTTAAATATCTAAGCAAAAGTGAAAAAATAGTTAGAAATCCTAGTCTAGAGTTTGAAAGAGAGGGGTCTATGCTGGAGCTATACATTCAGTAGCCATTATATGATTTAAAGTCATGAGAGCATAGTATTTCCAAGGAAAAGAGTATAGTAATAGAGATGTAAAAAAAGGAAAAAAAAAAAAAAGAGGTAAAGACTAGAAGGCTCGAAACTCCAACATCAGGAGGTTAGATGGATGAAGAAGAACTGATGTTCAAGACTGAGAAGAGTGGAAAGTAGGAGGAATGAAAGCAGGAGAGAGTGCTGTGTCCTAGACCCAAATGAATCCTTACATTATTTCATTTGATTTGTAGTAAGATTGAAGAAGTGTGCAAATACCACTGATAGTTCCAGAATGCCTGAGAACTGACCTTGATAAGACCTGTTTCTATGATTCGTTGGGGTGAAAATCTGGCTGGAATGAGCTGGAGAGAGAATGGTAGGAGAATATTTGGAGACAGAATGGAGAAACAAGTATCAAGACAAGTGGCTTCTTTTTTAATGGGAGAGATGGTATTATATTTGTATGCTGATGTGTAAGAGAAAACAATGTTTCTAGGACAAGGAGAAATGTTCTGAGTGAGGCCCTCTAGAGGAGAAGCACTGCATCAAATGCATAAGTGAAAGGGATTGCCTTAACTAGGCACCCTATTCACTCACATGTATAGATGTGAAAATGTTCTTTGTGAGTTCAGATGTTTATAGGTAGGTGTGTTGTGGTTGAAGTTTGTAAAATTCTCATGTGTTGCTTTTATTTTCACAGTGAAATAAGAAATGGGCATATGCTAAGAGTGAGAAAGGCTATGTTAGAGATTTGATGATGGAGGATATATGTGAAATACAAAGTGAGGATGAGTGGACCAGGAGAATAAACTGTAATTGCAGAGAAGAATGAAGAATCCACCTAAGGTTTTCGACAATGACTTTAATGTGATACCAGGTAGAAAATTTCCCAAAGTTGAGTGAGGTACCAGGAACATAGGCATTCATCATTAAAGGCCTGATGTTTAAAAGGAAAAGTGCTTCAGCTGATATCGGCTTGCTATTACACAGGTGCCCTTTGCATGTTTGATTTTCTACGTTGTTCTAGCCTTTCTAAGGCCCATTTTTTATGACCAATCCTGGAGAGAAAAAGGAACTACTGCATTATAATTGCCTAGAAAACAGACCCTGAGACCTGCATAAAAGAAGTTTATTGGGCAGTATATTCAGGGAAGCAGAATTGGACACAGGATATTTGCACTGGAATGTAGTTCTGAGAAAAGACTCAGTTGAAGCTGGAGGGAGGTGGAAAGTGCCTTCAAAATTGTTGAAATTGAGACAACGTTGCTGAGTCTTTTTTTTTTTCTTCCTCATGCAAAAGCATTTTCAAAATTTGTACATTGTACATTTCACTATTATTATACAAAAACTCAGAAATGGACAGCACAATACTACCTAACTGTAATGTAATTATGTTAAAATACTGAATGAAGCTGCATGTGAGAATGATAGAGGGAGGAGGGCTGGGGACATAAATGAAATCAGAAAGAAAGATAGATGTTAAAGATCGAGATGGTATAATCCAGAATGCCTGGGTTGCTGAGTCTTTATACCATTCTATTAGCCAGTCATTGGATAAGGGCTGCCCAGGGAGAGAGTATAGCTATGCTCATGAAAGCATCCTTCAGCCTAGGGCAATTCTTGAGGGAGTCAGCTATCAGGTAAAAGATGGTAGGAAAGTTCTTAGACTATTTTCACTCACTAGAGCTTCCCTTAATGCCCAGAATGCTTGGTAATGTAATCACCACTTGTCAGCAGTAGTGACTTTTTTTTCTTTCTTCCTGTAATACTGAACTTGAAACATTTATCAAAGTCCAGCTTTCAAAATATAGAAAAAGGATAGAGGTCATCTAGGAAGATAAGTGTACTTGATACTCACTCTTCCTAGTACAATAATTGCATACAGTAAACCAAGCTTCTGACTATAAATCTTCTAACTGTACTTCTTAAAAGTAATAGTAATATTATTTTAATTTATACAATAAATTGCTGTGGTGTCAACTAACTTGATTTCACAACCTCCTAATGCATTTCAACCTGCAGTTGGAAAAAGACTGACTACAAGGCACTGAAAGGACACAGATACATTTGGCTAATGAACCAGAATTCCAGAAATTTCCTGAGTATAATTTCTGTCCATAGATAGGGTGTCCATATAATGTACCTTCCAAACTCAAATACTTTGAGAGTAAACTGGGACCCAGACCAGAACAGTACCAGGCAAATGAGAGCATATGACTCTCTCACTATTAGAATTCTCTTTTTAGCGTGTCAAATTAAGAACCTACAGAAACCCAGAAAAGCACATAAAGTGAGGTCCCAGAGTTGTTTGTCTTTGTTTGCCCTTTGTTTATTCCTTTTCTTCTGTGTCCAGAAGATTGGAAACAATGAATCAAAGAATATGTGATATTTTATAGAACCCACTAACCCATGCCTCCTAAAGCTGGGATGAAAATGGGGAGAGAACATTAATTTGCAAGTCAAATTTAAACCCAAAGCAAAAAGAAGCAACTCCATTGAAATGGAGGAAAGTCAGTTTGCCTGAAAAATGATATACAAGGAAGTACTATGTAACTGGAATATGTTGCTCTGTCCAATGGGAGGCCTGATATCCCATAACTATGCATGAAGATCCTTTCTACATGGCTTCCAACACTCACTGGAAGCCATGTAGAAATCATCTTCATGCATAATTATGGGATAAAAATATGAGCAGGAAATTGTTTTATCTAATTTTTCCAGTAAGTGTCTTCACTATCTTACATTTTTCTATTACTCTATATGAATTTCAAATGCTTATTAGTGTCTAAACAAAGTAGGTTTACGTTTTTTTTGTAGGTTTAGTTTTTAATGGCATTTTAAAGGCTTTTTTTTTGATTATTAAGAATTTTAGATTATCAGTTGGGATAAACAAAGTTGAATATATTATGTCCCCCTCTCTCCCTAGATCATATGGCTTTATATCTCTATCCAAATATTTTTCAAGGAATACTAAAATCTTAAGGTAGGGATTTTCTAATTTGTTTGTGATTTCATTGGAACTTAAAAAGAACAAAAAAGAAAATACTTTTACTGGAAACTGCAACCAATAATCAAATATATTTTAGGAAACAATAAAGCTACTCATTAAATAAGCCATTCTGAACTTCAAATTAAGCACTGTCTCCAAGTCAAAATAATGGAAAGATGGAACTTTTAAAATTAAAGAACCCACATGTCATATGGAGTAGAAAATGATATAAATCAAATTCTCAATCAGGAACAGAAAAAATGATTGGAGTCATCTAGACAGATAACAACACTTCTAGAATGCTAACTTTGGCAGTCCAGGAATCTGATACCTTAATCCAAGCTTCTGATTCTGATTTATCTAGCCCTAATTAGCCAAATTAATAATAATAGTAATAATAGTAATGGTCCATAAATTGCCACTGCTTTTCTTTGTTATTAGAGCAAAATGCGTCTTTAAAATTTCCTTAATGTTTGATGATATTTGATTAAGCTGTGAACTTAGTAGACACTGTTTAATCACAACTTTTTAAATGTTTTCTTTAAATACTAGCGAAAAATCTGGTGAATCATATCACTTACACACTGGAATATAGTTTTCCTCCTACATACTTATATACTTAACACTACATATTTATGTTGAGACATGTCTGCATAAACATATTCTTACAAAAGCTTTTTACATAACAAATCAAGACTGCATTATGAATTCAGTGCAGGAATCCAATCGTTTCTAAAGTTCATATGCTCAAGTTCACATTTTCACATTTATAGTTCTTTTCTTCTGTAATAGTAGAAATTGTTGTCACCAAAGGTATAATATCTGTTATTTTATTTTCACAATGCCACACTTTAAATAATAAAAATATGAAATAATGTGATTCTTTTAAAGAAATAGATAATCCAGAAAAGAAAAAGCATCAGAGTGCTAAGAATCATAGAAAATTACTCCACATTAGTTTCTGATATTTATCGTTCTTTTTTTTTTTTTTTTTAACACGGGCAGGCACCGGGACTCGAACCCGGGTCCTCTGGCATGGCAGGCGAGCATTCTTGCCTGCTGAGCCACCATGGCCCCCCCTATTCCTCATTCTTATACGCAGAATTGAATAATTTCCTCTCTCATAATAATTTTTCTGGTACACTCAGATGTAGAAATGTAAACTTTGCTTTCATTTTGAATGAAATGGCACAATAAAGTTGTTCAACTAATCTTTATCATAAATAATTTATAAAAGAAAATATTCTGTCTCTTTTTTAGAATTATATAATTTACTTATTTGCATTACAGACATATTTCAAACAAATGGCTAAAGCAACTTAAAGGGCAGTATTTTGTATAATTATAATAAAATTATTATAATAATTATAAAAAATAAAACTTTTGATTGATATTCATTATCATGGAAGTATGTTCATGTAATACTGTTCATTTTCTAAAGTGCCAAAAACAAATACAAAATGATCCCCTTGTAGAAAATAAGATTACACATGCATACGTATACAGGAGCAATTTACATATGTGTACATCTTTATAACTGGTTGTTAGCTAATAGTAATTATCTTTAGGTGATAACATGGTGGATGGTTTTTTGTTTATTTTTTTTTAATTAGAGAGATTGTAGGTTTGCATACCCCCATTATTATTAACACTTTGCATTAGTGCGGCACCTTTGTTGCAATTGATGAAAGAATATGATAATTGCACTTTTAAGTACAGTTCGTAGTTTAAAGTGGGGGATATTATTCTCAATATACCACCCTATTATTAACACTTTGATTTGTGTGGTATATGTATGATTCATGTAAGAACATTTTTATAATTGTACTATGAACTGCAGTCCATCATTTACAACAAGGTTCACTGCATTGTTCAGTCCTATATTTTATATTTTCATTTTTATTATAATAGCATGTGTACATCCTAACATTTCCTGTTACTCACATTCTCGTATATAACTCAGTGCTGCTACTTACACTCACAATGTTGTGCCACCATTAACTCCATCAAGTTTCAAAACTTTACAATCAATCCAAATAGAAATTCTGTAGAAATTAAGCCTTAGGATCCCATCCTCTATCCTCAACTTAGTCATCAGCAACCTATATTCTAGATTTTAAATCTATTACTTTGCTTATTCTGGTTATTTCAGGTCAATGAGATCATACAATATTTGTTCTTTTGTGCCTGGCTTATTTCACTGAATATGATGTCTTCAAGATGCATCTATGTTTTCATGTTAACTGAAACTTCATTCCATCTTAATGCTGAATAATATTCCATTGTATGAATATGCCACATTTTATTTATACATTCTTAGGTTGATGGACACTTGGGTTGCTTCCATCTTTTGGCAATAGCGAATAATGTTGCTATGAACATTGGTGTGCAAATGTTTGTTTGAGTTCCTGCTTTCAATTCTTTGGGGAATATACCAAGTAGTGATATTGTCGGGTTATATGGTAATTTGATATTTAGCTTTCTGAGGAACTGCTAAATTGTCTTCCACTGTGACTCCTATTTTCCTTTCCCACCTGCAATGAATGAGGGTTCCTACAACCTTGCCAACACTAGTAATTTTCTGTTTTATTAAGTTGAGTGTGAAATGGTTTCTCTTCATGATTTAGATTTGCCCATCCCTAACAACTAATGCTGCTGAGCATCTTTTCATGTGCTTTTGAGCCATTTTAATGTCTTCTTTAGAGAATGTCTATTCAAGTCTTTGGCTTACCTTTTAATTGGATTGTTTATCTTTTTTATTGTTGAGTGAGTTGTGGAATTTCTTTATAATTTCTGAATACTAAAACTTTATCAGTTATGTGATTTCCAAGTATTTCCTCACATTGAGTAGATTTTCTTAACTTTTTTTTTGACAAAGTCCTTTGATGCACAATTTTTTTTTAATTTTGATGTATTCCCATTTATCAATTTTTTTTCTTTTGTGCTTGTTTTGCATGTAAAGTCTAACACACCATTACCTAACACAAGATCCTGAAGACGCTGTCCTACACTGTCTTCAAGGGCTTTATAGTTCTGATTCTTATATTTAGGGCTTTGATCCATTTTAAGTTGAATTTTCATATAGTATGACATAGGGGTCCTTCTTCCTTTTACATAAGGCTATCCAGTCCTCCAGCACCATTTGTTGAAGAGACTATTGTTTCACCATTGAGTTGACTTGGCAGACTTGTCAAAAACCAACTGGCCAAATAAATCAAGAACAGCAACAATAAAAATCAATTGTCCATACATACCATACATCTGAAGGTGTACTTCTGAAATCTCAATTCTATTTCATTGGTCAATTATTTATCCTTGTGCCAGTACCATGCTATTGGAACACTGTAGCTCCATAATAAGCCTTAAAGTCAGGAAGTGTGAGTCTTCCAATTTCGTTCTTATTTTTCAAGATGTTTTTGGCTATTTGGGGCCCTTTATCCTTCCAAATGAAATTAATAACTGGCTTTTCCATTTCTTCAAAGTAGACTGTTGGGACTTTGATTGGGTTTGTGTTGGATATGTAAATCATCTTGGGCAAAATTGACATCTTAACAATATTTAGTCTCCCAATCCATGAGCATGGAAACTCCTTCATTTATTTAGATCTTTTTTTTTTATTTTATATAACAAAGTTTTATAGTTTTCTGCGTATGAAATCCTTTACATCATCGGTTGAATTCATTCTTAGATATTTGATTTTTCTAGTTGATATTGTAAATGGAATTTTGTTTCTCAATCTCCTCCTTAAATTGCCCATTACTAGTGTATAGAAACACTACTGATTTTTGGGTGTTGATGTTATACCCTGCCAACTTGCTGAATTTGTTTATAAACTCTAGCAGCTTTATTGTAGTTTGGAGGACTTTCTATACATAAGATCATGTCATCTGCAAAAATAGTGAAAAATTGCTTCTTCATTTCCATTTTGGATACCTTTTATTTTATTTTATTTTCTAACTGCTCTGGCTACAACTTGTGGCACACTGTGGAATAACAGTGGTGGTAATGGGCATCCTTGTCTTGTTCCAGGTCTTAGAGAGGAAGCTTTCTCTCTTTCATTAAGGGTATAATGCTAGCTGTGGGTGTTTTGTTGTTGTTTTGTTTTGTTTTTGTTTTTGTTTTGTGTGCTGAATGATGGGCTCACATTTCTTTCTTTTTCCACATAAGTATCCTGTTATTGTAGCACCATTTGTTGAATTTGTCCAGTACGTCTTGGTTGATTCTAAGAGAAGACTTTGCCTGATGATGCCTTACATTTTCATATCGAAGAGGTCATTCTCCTTCTAATATTCTCTTACAATAATGTTAGTGATTAGTAAGATTTTAAAGCAAATTATTAAATAATAAAACATCCAATATTGAGGTAACTAACTTAAATTTAGAAAGGGAAATATAATTCAGAATATGCAGCTTATATTGAACACAGAACGATTAATGAATGATCCTTAGGTCATGTCTATTAGGGAAAAAATCTTTCCATTTTTATACAAAATTATTCATTTAAGACAGAATAAAGTCTCTGAAGCTGATTCTGTGTTAGGATAATTGCTCTAAAATGAAGGTCAAAAAATCAGTACATAGAGAAAAAAAGGAATACCAAGTCACAGGTAATTTAGCTTATAAAGACTTCCTTTCTACTATGGTTCAATAATGACACATTTTCATTTTCAAAAATGGCTCATAAAACTTTATAACAGGAAAAATTCAATAATTCCCCTTTCCAATAAAACAGATATTTAAAAAAATAGCATTATACTTTAAGAATTATTCAGAAAAAAATCCCGATATTAACATTGTGGTCAAAGCTCCCTCCAAATAGTATAGTTACCTGTGAATAGCACATACCAAATCTAATATTCATTATAAATTTTGAAAATAATATTCTATAAATAGATAACATATAATTCAAATATTTTGTGAGACTTAGTGTGATTCCAAAAATGGCATTATATAGGGACAAAAATACTGGAACACTTATATTTTTCATTTTGTTTCCATACAGCTACCTTTTAAAAATAATATCTTCTATTTCTAAAGTTTATGTAGCCATAAATAGATACATTAAAGCAGAAGATAAGAAAATGACAGCATTTTGTTGATCTTAAAGTTAATAATTCTGTCTCTTGAGACTTTCAATATTAGTGAAAAAAAGAAAAAAGAAGTCCATGCTTAGTTATGGGATTGGGGGATGGAACTAGATGATATTCTTGGAGAGGCTGGCTCCTTTGGGTTTCAGGACTTATCTGACCTAGGAACCCATCTGCTTTGGTAGGTTTCTGGAGAGCAATCTTAGTTTGTGAAACTCTTGCAGAATTTCAGATGAAGTCCTAGCTGTTCTTTAGGGTTAACAGGAATGATTTTGGTTAGTGTTTGGCAAAGCATGGTAATTAGCAATAGCCAGTTAAAGCTGTGTAAGAGTCACCCCCAGAATAGTCTCTTGACTTTATTTGAACTCTCAGCCACTGATACCTTATTTTATTACAATTCTTTTCCCCCTTTTGGTCAGGAAGGCATTATTGGTCCCAGGGTGCCAGGGCCAGGCTTGTCCCTGAGAGTCGTGAAAAGATCCAATTTTATATTGATCTCAGTACCATGAAATAAATATTATTTTAGTAGGCACAAACCTTTCTTATTCATTTTCTTCTTTGTATCTTCACTGAGTGTAGGGCATTTTCTTCTCAAAAAGAAACGTCCTGGGGGACTTAGCTTTCCAAGGAGGTTGGCGTCATATGTAGGACAGAGCGATTGCTGCACACCAACCCTCCCACCAAGAACAATTAGAAAAGTTGGATCAAAATAAAAAATCACCTGTTTAAAGACATGAGAGAACTGCTGAAACAAGGAGAACAATTAAGTCCAAGATTATGCAAAGCAGAAATGAGAGCCAACATTTTTTTAAAGACCCTTTTCTCCTGAGGGCATTTGCTAATTTTTAGAAAATGCAAGAGTTTGAACATACTTGTTTTGCTAGGTCAGGGGACAGCTGCTGGTAGACAGAAACCAAAAGGATTTTTTGTTTGTTTGTTTTGCCCTGTTATATTTTCAGTGGTCTCTTAAAGCTGCTGGGGCAAACCACAGATTGAGGATATTAGAGGCCACAAGCTCATGATGGGTTTTTCCTTAAAAATATTTGCTGAATTATCTAGCTGCCTGGGGTAGGAGACTGACAAACCTATGCAAAAAAAAAAAAACAATGAAAACAAGTGAGATTTCTGGCAGCCTTATACTGCTGAGGCAAGAGGGACCAAAGTTAAGGGTGAACAGGAAGAGAGAAGTTGATTGAGAATACCATACTCTAAATTGAAAGCCCTGGAAAATTGGCCCCTAGAGCCAAAACAAAACTGAAGCATAGACTTGATTTAGTTTTATTCCTGATTAAATTAGGAAGAAAAGTCAACCCTGCATATGCTTACCAAGGTAAAGGTGAGACTTAACTTTCCAAAGAGGTTGGGGAAGTAACTGGAAGGAATTAATTCTTTTTGAAATAGAATAATAATAACTGTAACGTATAGAATATTTTAATACACAATTTCTGGCATTTAATTAAAGTTAATGGTCAAGTCCAGAGATGGGACCATTTGATCCACAACAAAAACAGACAAATGAAAGCAGATATTAGAAAAAGATCACTGTCTATCTAGATATTGAGGGCAGCTAAAAATATTTTGAATTAATTATAATTGATATAGTGAAGAAAAAAGTTAAAATTGAGGGAATAGATAATAAGATAATTCTACTACAGTATTAGAATTTATAAGAAGAATCAACTAGGAATTCTAGAAGTAAACATATAAAGACTGAAATCCACAACTTAGTAGGAGGTGTACCAGCAGACTAGATTAGTGTATGTAAACCCAGGGTTAATAGAAATACCTTAACTAAGGCACACAGATAAAAATAAATAGGAAAAAAAATAGACCAGTAGAAATATGAGAGATACAGGAGATAGACTTAAAAATGTGATGGGATTTCAAAAAGAGAGAAGGGTGAGATGAATAAAATATAAAGACATAATGACCAAATATTTTCTAGAAGCTGTGAAAGACCATGGTCAAAATATTTAAGAACTTAAGTGAAAAATTAAGCAGTAATGGAAAAGAATCAGAAAATCGGGCACATTATAGTAAAACTAGTGAGGAAACAAAGAATGAGAAACTCTTAAAAGCAATGTGAAAAATGGAACAAAAGAACTGCCATCTAACTTCTTAATAACAAGGACAAAATCTAGAATCCAATGAAATGGCATCTTTGAAATACCAAAAGAAAAATGTTTTTTTTAATATTAGTATTCTATTTCCAGTGAAAACCACCTTCATTAATGCATGTAAAATAAAACAGATTAAGAATATGGGACAGCCTTACTAGCATACCAGTACTATAATATTTGGGTAGTAGCAAAATGAGTCCAGAAAAACACAGGAAACAGGAAAAATGACAAACATCAAAAAAGCAAAGTGAATAAATATGTGAATAAATATAATTGAGTATACACAATGGTGTACTAGCAAATGTTTAGTTATAATCTTTCTGAAAAAATTCCTGCTTTGCCACATTTGCCAATATCCCTAGTGTAAAATTACTATAATAGCTGATTTCAAGATATCAATGTGATACAACTGATTGCAGGTTAGGAAAATAAATGAAAAATTTACTCTTGTGAGTTTTGTTTTGTTTTGCATGGGCAGGCACCAGGAATCGAACCCAGATCTCCGGTATGGCAGGCGAGAACTCTGCCTCCCGAGCCACCATGGCCCGCCCCCTTGTGAATTTTTAAAGCTGATTCCAACACACCACTGACTATGCAGGACAACATTAATGTTTCCATTAAAAAAAAATACTTGCTGTTAAAAGATATGTCATAGTAACCAAAATATGAGAGAAATGAATAGAAAAGTGTTCTATGACTCTAGCATTTTTAGAAGGTATTCATAATAACATTATGTATTAAAATGTAAAAAGTGAAGAATGCATGTTGTAATTTCTGGGGTACTGACTAAAAATGGCTAAAGATTGCATAACAACAAGTAAATAGAGAGGGGAATGTGATTTTAAAAAAAGTTAATGAGAATAAGACAAGATAGGAGAGAAAAATGAAAATAAAAATGATTGAACAAGTATAAACACAAGTACCTATCAGATTATAATACAGGTTAAAAACTGAAACACACTTTTACATTGTTTATAAAACTTCACTTTGCATGTAAGGACACAGAAAGTTCAGAAATAATGTTATATAGAAAGTTATGACATATTCAAAGAAATGGACAAAGCAATATAACATCAGACAAGAGAAGACTTGAAGGAAGAACCAATTTTAGAGTTAGAGAAGAATATTTCCTGATGATAGTTGGGCAATCTTACAGGAAAATATAATAATTCTAGATCTGCATGTGCCCAATAATATAGTTTGAAAATGAATGGAACAAAAGTTGATAAAAGAAAATGGAGAATAATTTTATTATAATTAGAGTTGAAGATTTTAACATAGTCTCTCAGTAGCTGATATAACAAGTGAACAAAACTTCAACAGTATGGAAGATATGAATATACTTACCAGATTTAACCTAATTTATAAATGTGTTAGAATACTGCACCTACAAAACAAAGAAATATTTTTGCAGGTGCTCATACAACATTTAACAATATTAGCTACATGATAGATATTAAATAAAGTAAATAAGGTTGAAATAATCCCTGATATTTACCTAGACCACACTGAAATGAAGAACAAAATCAAGATAAAATAGAAATGATTATCTATTCTAATTTAAGATGAATGGGGATAAATGAAAACAACCACAACCAAAACTTAGAAAATATTTTGAACTGAATGATATGAAGATACAGCATATCAAAACCTGTCAAATAGGGTTAAAAATTTATTAGAGGGTAAAATAAATTGGGTAGATGGAAATATTAATGATCAATGAGAGGGAGGGGTAAGAGGTATGGTATGTATGAGTTTTTCTTCTTTCTTTTTATTTCTTTTTCTGGAGTGATGCAGATGTTCTAGAAAATAATCATGGTGCTGAATATACAACTATGTGATGATATTGTGAACCATTGATTGTACACCATATATGGAATGCATGTGGATAAAGATTTGTCAATAAAAGTATTTAAAAAATAATTTTTTGGAAGGAAATATGCAGTTTTAAGTACATGCATTATAAAAGAAGAAAGACTGAGAATCCAAGGACAGATGTATACATCTCAAGAAGCTTAAAAAAGGACAGCAAATGAAACCTAAAAATGTATGCAAAAAATTTTAAAAGGACATGAAAAAAATCAATTAAATAGAAAACAAAAGTACAACTGAATGACTTATTCAAATTAAGTTATTCAGTTGAATGAATTGTTCAAATTAATTAATTAAAATTAAACAATCCCTTCAGTGCCTTCAAACATTGAAAGGTTAATTGTAAAATACTAAAAGTAATATTACACCAGTCATTTAAGCAGTGAGATAAAATGGACAGATTTCTAATGTACAAATTAACAAAACTGACACGAGAGTAAGAGTATATCTGGATAATCTTATATATTATAGAAATCAAATCCAGTAATAATAATAATTTTGAAAAAAGCATTCCAGGCCCAGATAGCTTCATTGAATTCTTGCAAAAATTAAGAACATAAATTTCTCAGAGAACAGAAAAGAAGAAAACATTTCTCATGTGGTTATATGGGGCATAAACATCACAGTAAAAACTGACAACAAATTTACAATAATGGAAGATTTTGGAAAAATTTTTAAAAATATAGATGAGATGAAAAAATCTTTAAAATATATTGACAAAGGGGGTTAATTTCTGGAAGGCAACATTAGTTTAAGTTCTAGAAACAAAATAAATCAAGACTTTAACAAAATAAAGAATTAGAATCAAATAATCATCTTGATAGATGCAGAAAAAGCAATTGTCAACACTTATTTGTGATGAAAACTTCAGCAATCTGAAATAGAAGTTAGTTCTTAATTTCTGGTAAATTGCATCTAAAAAACCCTACAATATAGATAATTGTGAAATATTAGAATTTTCTCTCTGAGATTGGAAATGCAAAATGAGGCCTTCTCAGAGCATATATTCCAACACGCTTACTACTGTAGCTCCAAGCCAGTGCAAGAAAGCAAAAAAATTAAGTAATATAATATGAGGGTATATGAATAAAACAACATGCTTGTGTTTTAATAAAGAAGAAAGGGACTTACTGATAAAGTATTAATACATTTGTAAGACTGTTTGAACAAGGTTATTTCACAATAAAGCAATTGCATCCCTCTCTATATATGCAACACACAGAAAATAACATTTAGAAGATACTATTTTAAATACCATCCCTTACAAAATATCAATGATGAATAAAAGATGAGGAAGGCAAAGGCAAGCAAAACCCTATTCTAATTACTCCTAAACACTGTGGACAGAAATTTTAGAAGACCTCACTAAATACATAAAGTACATGGCATATTCTTGGATGAGGAAACTCAATATTATACATACATATGTCAATTTTTCCCATACTAAACTGTATTTTTACTGTATCCTCAATCAAAATCACAGTAGGTTTTTTCATTTGTTTTTGTAGAAATTGATACGATGATTCTAAAATGTATGTAGGAATTCAAAGGCCCAAGAGCTTCCAAGGCAATGGTGAAGAAGACCTATACTACGTGTTACAGATTATTATATATTAGTAATTATATTAGGGTGGTATTAGCACTAGGTATAAAAATAATTCCATGAAATGGAATATAATACTCAGAAGCAGACCACATATATATATATAGATTCTTAAGTTATGACAGCAATACTAGAGTGCAGTAAGTAAATGATAGTCTTTTCAACAAATGTTATTTGGAAAAATTGATGGGTCTTTAGTTCTACACACCTACACACAAAAAAAATTACAAATGGATTATAGATCTGTAAATCAAGACACAATTATTAGTAAACAAAAATAAATAAATAAAACCTAATTTACAATACATTAAAATTAAGAATCACAAATGTGAAAGAAATCTGCGGGGAGCCTATCTATCTTTTTGTGCCTTTTAGCAAGTCGTCAGGTGAACTGCTGATGATAAATAGATAGTTTTTAACTGAATAAATAGTATTTTGCATGTAAAATGTGATATAACTGCTAATTGAATTCATTTAATTAATTGTACTCCATTTACAAAAGTGGGATCAACAGAATTTGGATATCTTTGATCCTTTTTCTTTTCACTCTAGTTCACTAATAATGTATCTGCATGAGAAGAGGAAAAGAAAAGGGAGGAATCTAATTTTTGCTGACTTTTCAGCAGCACATTTCCATGGAGAACTTGATGCAGTTCCTGAAGTTTGAAAAAGAACTCCTGACAGGACCTCCTGGTCACTGATCATTATTTTGGACACAAGATAAAACAGAAGTGAAAAACAATCAATTGCTCAAACGCTGACTTATGAGGGAGTGAATTTTTATTTAAAGGGAATGAAAAATACTCTCTAATGCAAAGAAATAGTAATAGAAAAAGATAGAATATAGGAAAGCATGCTATCAGCTCTAATGAATTAAAATGAAATACCTAAAGCTACAACAGGAAACCACTACAATCAGAAGTGATCAGTTTATCTAAAGGTGAATGTGTAACACTATATACACTTTCTGAATAAACTTTAAGTGTAGCATCAATCTTACCTAAGCAAAGGTAGAATGATCTAATACATCATAATTCATCAATGCATGAAAATTTCATGAGCGCCAAGTAGTCAGTTATCATTTAAATATTCTCCCTTTTGAAGTCTGTGTCCCAGATTATTAAGCATCTATTTAAGTATAAATCCTGCAATTAAATGCATCAGAATTGGTGTACACCCAGAATTCTCCTCTTAGCAGTTAGATGTTTCAAATTCTGCTTACCTGTTACTAAACTATACATCTTTCTGAAAAGATTTCAACTTCCTTTCACAAACTTTGGGTGGTGATTTGAATTCTACATAAAATAGAAATTAAAACACCCAATAATATCTGAAAATGAGGAAAATATTTAATAAAGTCACTACTTCATACTAACTGGCATATATTTAGGCAAAGAAGATACCCATTAAGTTGGTTTTTGTTACTTATATACTGCTCACTTAGACATTAATGTCATCGAGATGCAGAAAAGGATGCATTTACATATGCAGATTTTATTTAGACTGCCTGCTGCATTTAACATTTTTGTAACCCACAATAACCCCATTATGTATATATTTATTGATCAATCAGCTCACAGTTTAATAGTAAAAATGTAGATTTGAAGCCAAATCTTAGGACTCACTGTTCTGAAACTGGACACTGTTTATATAGTAACCTCCTCCTGTTCCTGTATTTTCTTTAAGTAAACTATGCTTCAAATTATATCTCCATATTTTTATATTATATAATTTTTGGTCAGATCTTAACTCCTTTGGGTAACCTACATAGCCTATACTAAAAATTTCTGTCCGAGAAAGAGTGTGAATATTATCCAAGTGTAACAGCTCACGACTGTGTTTGAAGTGTTAATTTGTAATATTTCAAATACTACTACTACCACCTTTGAGACTCCCCCAGCTCCCAATTCTATTACTATTTCTTCCCGAAGACTTACCACTATCTTTTCAATAGATTCTTTTTTGCCAGTTTGTAAAATTTATAATAATGTAATCACAGAGCATGTACTCTTTTTTGCCTGCTTTCTGTTGCTCAATTTCTGGCTTGTAAACGTAATCCAAATTATTGAATGTCATAGTATTTAATTCATTTTCACAGCCAAAAGTATATCATTGTGCAAACAGACTACGATGCATTCATATGTTTTACTCTTGATTTGCAACTGGGTAGATTTTATTTGGGAGCTATTTGTAATAATGCTGATATAAACATTCTTGTACATGTGTTTTTTTTTTTATGAACGTATGCATGAATTTCTGGTGGGTTATATAGAAGTTGAATTGCTAATTTTAATATGTTTTAGCAGATACTGCTAAACTGTTTTCACATGAAGTTGTATCAACTCCCTGCCAGCACTGTATGAAATGTCCAATTGCGTCACACATGCTTGCCAACATGTTTGCTTTATTTGTCCTTTGTTTTGTGTTGTTTTAGTTACCGTTTTTTTTTTCTCCATCTTAGCCATTCTGGTTGGTATTTTATAGCATTTCAGTGTAGTATGATTTTGGATTTCACTGCTGACGATGTAGTGCCCTCTTCAGAGGTTTATACATTATTTGGATATTGCCTTTATGAAATATCTGCTCAAATTTTTTAACTGTTTTTTAAAATTTATTTCTCTTTATTTTTCTTATTGACTATGAGGATTCCTTATATATTCTGGATGTGAGGTCTTGGTTAGAATAACATTAAAAATTACTTCGACTATGTGGGACTTGTCTTTTCCCTCAATATTGTCTTGATGATGTCTTTAGATAGTTCAAATTATCAGGTATTTTGTTTATAATTGTTAATTTTTGCATCTTGTTTTTAAAATATTGGCATATTCCAAGTAAGTAAGATGTTTTCCTTTATTTTATTGTAAAAGCAATATTGTTTATTTGACCTTTTGTATTTATACCTCCAGTTTTTTGGGAATTGATTTTGTTTATGTTGTATAAAAAGAGTCCAGACAGTATGGTTTTAAATTTCCATATCAAATGCATTTTTGCTGTGTCAACATGAATGACTTACTCAATATACTTGTATCTCAGCTTCTTTACGTGTAAAGTTGGAATAACGACACCATTACCACTTATTATGCCACTTGCTGGGATTGTTGTCCACAGCCCTCAGCTGTCACCCTGCTTTCAGGGACTGACTCAGTTGAAGAGTTACCTTTCCCAGGATTACACCCTATCTCCAGCATCCAATGGCTGATCAAAACGGGAATAAATCCCAGGATGATCGCTGTTGCCTCAATTTCAGGACAGTTTTCACAGTCAGTCTGTCTTCGGAATTCCCCATACGGATAGCAAAAGTTTCTGTTGAGCTTCTGCTCAATCCTGCTTCCTTTCTTCTTTTCCACTGCTGTGCTCACAGAAACAATCCTTTACAAACCTCTTGCATACTACTTTGCATCTTAAAATCTGCTTCCTGGAGGATGAAACCAACCTTCAGCAATCAAAACGATTTTATGAGGATCAAATAAGTTAATATAAACAAAGTGATGGGAATATATGAATAATTACTTGCCATCATTAAAGTCTTCCAGTTTTCTAGCTAACTACTCAAGACAGTAAAATAGATTTTTAAAATATGAATGTATTGATTTTTAGCCTGAATTTAAAAATAAGTGAAAATATTGCTATTATGTAATGGATATACTTCCCATAATAGTAAGGTGCCCTTGCCTAAAAAAAACTCCTTTTGCAAAATTTTTAATCTTTGACTTCATAGTCTGTTTGTGAAATTTTAGGCTGTTAGTTTCTCTTGAGATAGTAGCAACTATATCATCCCACAAAACTACTGTGTGTGTATATATATAATATATATATGATATGTATCATTATATATGTAATTTGTTCTTACTCATTCATTTGATTTAATATAATCTATTAAGGCAGCATCTGTACTGCATCTTCTCTTGGTCCAAATAATATCTTTCCTTTATATCTGAACTTCATATGAACATGATTTGCAACCAATATTATCAGTTCTCTGCTTTTGCAGTCCTCTTTCTTGTAGGCATTGGTGGCAGTACTTAGAAAAGACTACCAGGCAAACAAGAGGATGGATGAAACAATGATTTCTCATAGGAGGTCAAAGCTAAAGAATAATATTTGCTTATGTATTTGGCTCCATTCTGTGTATAGATAGACAGACAGAAGGCGGATAGATGCGTGTGTTTTAGAATTAAAGCCAACCATTGAACCAAGTGGGTAAGATCTTAATCCTTGCTAATCAGTAGGATGCACTGGTAAACGAACAGCTAATTACAATCCAGTAGAATCAAAAGAAGATCAGATAAGACTCTTGGGAGAGAAATTGCTTCAATATTGAGACATGAATAGAGAGTAGTATTTAGGAAGTTGAAGTTGTGTTGGGCAGAAGGAGGATAATTCCAAGCACTGGAAATAGCACATGCAAATACCCCAAAAGATGAAAGAATTAAAAAAAAACTAGACATTTGGTATATCTGAATCTATTATGGAAGGTCTTGTGGTAAAAACATAAAGCTGGAGGGTCAGCTCCTATAATGTCTTATTGACTTTGCCACGAGATTTAGAAATTACATTAAAAGAATGGAAATGGTCATCAGAGAGACCTTACAGGAATTCATGAAGATCAAAAGTTTTATTTCCTAGGTCATTCTATCTTCAGGTGCATAGTTTAGCAACAGACAGGAATCAGAACTGGTATGAGCTAGTTATTTGATATGAGGAGTGTAAGAGCTGCAGATCATTGTCTCTGACTTGGGTGACTGAAGAAAGTTTGACATAAACATGGAGAATGTTTAACTAATTTTTAGAATTCTATTAGACTGCTTATTTGAAAATCCATGTGGATATTTTGAAATAATTTTAATATTGTCAAAAAAGAAATTTAGTAGGAGGCGTACATTTTGGTGTTATTTATATTTTATTGTGATCAGCACATATTTCCTAATTTAAATCAGGGAGTGAATGAGAATACTGAAAGTAAGCTTAACTATTAGACAAAAAGTGGGCATTGAAGGTGCTATCACTTGGAGAAAAAGGTGTTTTATGTACCTTGGATGTCAGTAAAGATCTTTGCCAATATGAGATGCATCAAGGGAGGATAACATAAATTACTTGTGAGGTGTATTTCTATTATACATCCATTCAGAATTTTACGTGTGTGTATGTATACCTACTAAATGGCAATTATTTCTTTAGCTATACAGGAAATATCTAGGAAATACAATATAAGTCCAAACAGACTGTGGAAGAAAATCGTTTAAAATTTCAGTCAAAAAGTGGTGCTTTGCTATGAACCAGAGACACATTTTTAAACTTATTATTGACAATCTGAAGGATGAAAGAATATCCATTGACTCCAATTGTGTAATATTTAATTTTGTCAAATCCATATACCCCACAGTATTTGTTTATTAAATCAGGTATTAATATATTATTTTTGTACTATATAACTTTTCTTTCAAAAATTCTTTTAGTTGATTATTTTTAGAATATACTTTATAAATTTTAGAATAATTATCTGGACTTTATTTTAAATGGCTTTATTTTTGCAAACATGAAAAGTTTGTACTTATTCTCTTTATTTTGCATTTTAATTCATCTTCCATTCAAGAGAGATTATATTTAGGCAATTTATTCAGAAAAAGTGATTTTATCAGGTTTTCATATGAAAAATGTTTTGGATTTTGAGTCTTCTTCATTCATCTTCCTTTGATTAATAAAGAAGTCCCTGTCTTTTGACCTATTGTTTCTGCATAACTTAGATGACTTTCATTTTTGTACTCATTTAGATAAAAGTTCTCTGCTTACAGTAATTTTCTCACTCTATAAAAGAATTTCCATTGACATTATTCATGTTTGAGATAGACAGACAGCAAGAAGGCTTTCAATTTGTTCCAAGTCAGATGTCACTGCTGCCTGATAATTTCTAAAACAATTTAGACGTTTTTCTTTGGTGGAGAACCTCTCCATTGTAGAATCACTTTATCTCATGGAAATTAAAGTCCCTGCATTTTTATTTGAACTCTAACATTATTAATTAAAAAGGAACTCTAGATATGTGAAAAATCGATGTAGTAAGGCATTAGATGATTTCCTGCAAAACATACCTTTAAGTATAATTAGTGAAGACTCCCATTTATTAACATCAGGAATTTGATAAGCCTATCCAGCAGATGGCAGTGTTACCCCAGTTTGGTGCCTGATTAAAATACTATTTTGGTCTTAACAGTCGCGAGTTACCATTTCATTTAAAGGGAGTCAGTGCAAGTATAAAAAATATGATACAATCTATGTTGAGATACAATAAAAGCATAGACTATATCAAGAAACTAATGGATAGAAAAGGTAAATTAGTATAATATACATAAGAACATTATTAAAATACATTTTTTGAAAAAAGTATATAATGATACACACATACATTTAATTCATAGGTGTCTCAAAAACGTTTCTTCCTGAAGAGTGTCATGAAAACTGGTAAGGAACTGAGAAATAAAGACAATGTCAGCATCGAAGATGCATCAATTACCTAAGGAATTGTATAAGGAATTGTATGTATCACCAAGATTTAGAAGGCCCTATGGCACTTCAATAAACCAATTTTTCTTTGGGTTTTATATTTGATTTTCCCCTGTCTTTGGGAGATGTTTTACATTTATTGGGAGAAAAATGAATAAGATCCAAGAGGTTATATATGAGATTTATTTTTCCCAACACAGCATGAAGTAGACTTTTTATAAAGTATCTAATGCATCAATTTAATTATTGATATAAAAATTCAATCTTTTTTTTCTGCTCAAAATATGGTCTTTTTGCTTTGCACTAAGAGGGAGAAAAAAGAACATTCCTGTAATCAGTTTAACTTGAAAGCCCAATAGTACCTCATGGTTTGATCTTCAATATTTATAGAAACAACTTAAGATTTATTTTTGATTAGGAATAATGATTGTAGCTACCTGATGGTGTTTTCAGTGGGACAGCATTAATATGCACCTACATACATATGTTTACCTTTCAAAAGTAAAATGTAATGAATTTTTAAATTATAAATCTTACAAATAGAGGGTGCGAGGGTAGTTCAGTGGTAGAATTCTTGCTTGTCATGTGGGAGACCCAGGTTCGATTCCTGGCCTGTGCTCTTCCCAAAATACAAACAAACAAACAGCACCTTCCAAATAAAAACAAAAAATTCAACAAATGGCATTGCAATAATGAGATACTCACATAGAAAAAGAATGAAACATGATCCCCACCATACAGCATACAAAAAAAAATCTGAATAAAATATGAAAGTTTCTCCCCAAACTTTTGCTGATTCCAACAGAGATAACCACCATTATCATTATTGTATATTATTTTCTTTATGTTTTTAAAATGATAATCAATACACATTTTAAAAAGAAAAGCTTGCATTATACTATATATATAACATTTTAATATTTTTATTTTTATTTAGGTTAAAATTATAAACCTATACATAGTTGTTTTTGCAGAATTAAACAATCCAGAAACATAATAAAAGTAGAATTTTCTTTTTATAGCACACTCCCTAGTTTTAAAAAGGATTCCCTACTTATTAAAAATTTTATATGAAGCTCATCACATATTTGTTTTCTATTAGTATGTCTCTTTCTCTGAATAACTTTTCCTTATTTTTATTTTGAATTGTCTTATTTCTTATTGATCTTTAAAAGTTTTTCTAATTAGGGAAATACATTCCTGGTAAATTATTGAAAAATTTTCCAGTTTTTATGTTATCTTTAGATTTGATTTATTTTGTTTTGCTTAGATTTTAGCAATAGAATTTGAAACAGTTGCCTATGCAAACATACCAATCTTTTGTGACTTCTAAGCATTTTATTTCATTTCATTCATCATGACCAAAATGAAATAAATATTCATGCATACATTTTGCTACTTTTATATTTGCATTCTTTTTTTACCTATAGATATTTTATTCATGTAAATTTTTGTGTAAGAAACAGATAAGAGCTACCTTTGTTTTCTTTTCTTGAATGATTAGATATATCATTACAGGCATGGATTTTATCCATAGTAATGCTTTTTGTCTTCCATTATTTGATATTACCAACTTCTTTTGATTAATGTTGCATATATGCATTGCTTTTTTTTTGGCTTTTAAAAAGGGGAATTTAATAAGTTGCTAGTTAACAGTTCTAAGGCTGAGAAATGCCCAATCGAAGGCATCCATCCATCTTGGTTCAACAAAGCCAATGAAGTTCAGGGTCTCTCTCAAGTGAGAAGGCACATGGCGAATACAGCGTCATCTGCAAGTTTTCTCTCCTGGCTTCCGGTTTCCTGAAGCTCCCATGAAGGCGTTTTCCTTCTTCATCGCCAAAGGTCGGTTGGCTGTGGACTCTCTGCTTCGTGGTGCTGCAGCATTCTCTGCTTTCTCTGAATCTCTTCATTCTCCAAAATGTTTCCTCTTTTATAGGACTCAAGACCCACCTAAAGGGTGGAGACATGCCTCTAGCTAATCCAGTATAACAACCACTATTGATTGAATAAATTTTAAAAGATATTTTCTAAAGAGAACCTTCCAAATAAAAATATCTTGAACTCCAGTTTCATATAAACAGTGTGTCTTGACTTTACTTGGAATTTTGGCTAATGTAAATATTAAATAACGTTTGTCTTTTTAAATGATTTTGAATTTATTTTTTATTGCATGTAGCTGTCCGAACTGCAAACTTTGGGCTCACCCTGGGGTGGAAAAGTGTAGGGAGGGGGAGAGGCTCCTAGTTATTTATTTCTACTATCCTGCATATCACAAAAACCACTTTCCTATATCCATGGCTACTGATTCTTTACTCTTTTTAATTTATAACTGTGTTGGGGAATTGAGAGCTCCTTTAAAGATTTAAAGATTGTCTACATTTTCGACACCATTTAGAAAAGTTGTATGTTAAAATTATCTTAAATTTTTTCATTCTCCAATCTTAAACCTGCCTTTTATATCAAAATTGTGTTCAAATGATTAGAATAAGCCTTTATTCCCTGCGACATTTATTTTCTAGACTCAGCATCCTCAAATGTTTCTGGTCTCCTCGTTGTCAAGGTTGCTTTACTTACTGTAGGGTAAAAAATAAATTCAGTATTCCAGATACAGTCTGAGCATTGGAATTTATGGTTTTCATTATTAGGGGAACTATATCCCTACTCATGTAGCCGAAGAAAGAGTTGTTTGATATCTTTTTGTGTTGTTGTTTTTGTTTTCAATTAATTAAAATGTGAGGTAAACTCAAGTTTATAATCATATAAAATCCCCAGATCTTCTCGTGAACAAAATTTTAATTTGATTAGAACCACTAAAAATATTTCAAACCTAAATAAGCAATGATAAATTATTTTGATTAAATCCCAACTCATGAACCAGGACAGAGTTACGGTCTATTGGAATTCATATGATATGAATTGTTAGCTATTTCTAAAATATTAATTCAGGGATTAAAATATGTCAAACATTTTGCTAATTGTTAGAGCAAAGGAAGATATATCAGGTATGATTTCTGATCCTTTTCAGGCACAGAATTGAAAAGAGACAGTGGTGGAAATTAAATAAATAAGTGAACCGTTTAGAAAAAAAGGCTAAGGAGGGACTGACCATGGAAGAAGAAGGCGGCTGGCAGCCCAATTAGAGCACTGCTTGTAATTAATCAGTGAAGTGGCTTATTAAAAAATGTGGGATCCTATCCTTGTCTGTAGGTGGATGAGATTGACAGGTAAAGAGCCTATATTATAGAATATGCTTCTATTATTATAAAAAACATGTATGATGTCTTCCCATTTTAAGCACAATAGCAATGTCAAAAGATAAAAGAAAAGAAACAGGCAGGAAGCTTTGATGATCATGACATTCTTAATAAATCATACTAACAGGGTATTCTTCATATTCTTCTGAAACTTTTAGTTGCAAGGTTATTCCACCTAAATTTCAAACACAAGTACTGGAATATAATAATTGGTTCAGAAAATGAGGATACATTGAAAAATCCAACATGCACAATAAGTTAAAGCATGATAAAAGAGACATAGGTAAAATCATTATGCTTTATTTCACTCTAACCATCATAATCACTTTAATGTGTTAAAGAATCTTGAATATAGAGGTTTTTGAAGTGTGGTTGTTAAAATAACAGCATCAGGAGCACCTGAGAATTGTTAGAAATACAACTCTCAGGCCCTCCCCATATCTAATGAATCAGAAATTTGAGAGTTGAGACAGGGCCCAGTAAGTGTTCCAAGTAGTTCCCTAAGGGACACTGAAGCCACTAAGATGTGTATACTCTACCGCAATAGTCTGCAGCCCTGCTGAGGGAGAATAACTGTCTGTAGATCATTGCCTGACTCCTACCCATGTTGATTCTGATTTTGCATTTTTAACACAATTTCTAAGCTCTTTTATTTCTTACAGCATTGTGCACAGTAGGCCATGCTGTAATGTGTTACTAATTTAACATTTTGCTTAAACCGCACAATTTTTTCTTTATCTTTTCATCATGGGATACTTGGTATACAACCAGAATGAAAAATAATATTACTTTTTCATTGCAACAAAACCATTCTACTACATTGATTTCTTAAAATAACGTCTTTAAATTCAACTTATAGACACATGCATACACACACTTATAAGTTATAAGGGCAAAACTACTCCATTTAAGAAACAAATTCTGGAGAGTAAAATTAAATCTCTTTGCTATGAAGTAATCTGAGACTTTTATATACAATTTTATTCCACTTGATTTTTCCAACACTCTCCAGTTATTTTTTTCTACTTTATTATTTTGTCTGATTATGAAAGTACACTATAGAAGTACACAATAGAAGTATATAAAGAGAACTGTAATCTTACCCCAATTGTAACTAGTTAATGCATTGATATGGTATAGAGCAAAGTTTTATGCAAATGCATTTATAAAAATAAAATAAAATATATTATGTATATATTACATGTTATATGTCTATATTATCTCAGTAACTATATTCATAATTCCATATTTAAATATTACTGTTTTAATTTTCATATATAAAAATGGTAGTGGTATTATTGATTATTGATAAAAATTGAAGTGGTAATCATCCTTTATCTGCATATGTATACATCCACTAAATATATATATGCAGTATATATGTGTATATATATATGAATATATGTTTTGCATTCTAACCATTTAAATTTCATAAATGGAGATGTATTGTAAATTTCATTTTCAAGTTCCTTTTTGGCCCACTATTATATTTTTGAGACTCGTAAATGCCAATCCATTCATTTATAATATCAGAGAATTTTACTACATGAATAAAAATCTATTTTTTCATTCTCCTCCTTAAGAACTATTATTTCCATATTTTATTACATTACTAAAAATGATTATTATTTTATATATTTCCTTCTGCACACAAATGATTCTTTTCCCTAGAGTAGAAACCGAAGCAAGACTGGATAACAACATCAACAGTTCTGGAATCATTAAAATGTTTTACTCAGTAAATGCCAGTTTATGCTGAGTCTGGACAAATGTAAATGGTCAGTTACTTAGTAACTCAACAGGAATTCATACATCATGACTTTTATTATTATTATTACTACCTGGTTCTTAAAAATGGTAATCAGTCATTTTAATTTTCATTTCCCAGATCAATGGAATTTGAATACTTTTTCATAAAATTGTTTATCATTTGAGTTCCTCCTTTGCGAATTGTCCATTTATATGTTTGATTTATTTTTTGTTAAATTTCATTGACTCATAATAGTTCTTGGTGTGGATTCTAAGCTTATTAATTGTTTGCCTGCAAATATATTTTCTTAGTGAGATATGTGTACTTACTTTGCTAAATGGCTTTTGTTTGTTCAGAATTTTCAGTTGTATGATTAACAAAACTATCAGTTTTTCCCCTTAGCATATTTACATTTGACATCATTTATATTTTAATTTCTTGAGAAATTTTTATCATTAGATATCCCCCTCTGCTGGATTCCAAATATTTTATTTTTCTTATGTTCACAATGTGGTCTATAATCCATCGCAAACTGATTTTCTTTATGGTGTAAGGTAGGGATCAGACAGTATTTTTCTATTTTTCTAGAACTATTTACTAAATTTAATTTCTCATGGATCTTTATTGCTGATTTTACCATATATAAACTACCCATATTTGAATTGCTCTCTTTCTTGCCCATTATCTTGGCTAATGTGTCTATTTCTATACCACATTCTCTTAGTTATTGCAGAACCCAAACAGCTTAATATTCAATAAATCCAGTCCCTCCAATTTGTTATTCCTCAGAAAGTTGTTAGCTATTTCTAAACCTTTTCTCTTCCGTAAAATTTTTGAATCAGCTTGAAGTACTATAGAAAATCCTGTTGGGAGTTTGATAGAAATTTCTTTAATCTCTGGAATAATTGGGGTAAGAGAGATGTAATAATATTGACTATTCTAATATATGATCGTAACATATTTCTCCATTTTTATATTATTCTTTAAAATCTTTCAGTAAAGATTTGCATTTTTCTCTTTAATATCTTATATACTTTGGGTTTTATTTTTCCTTAGGTACATTGTAATTTTCTCGCTTCAGTGTAATGTCTTCTTATTATCTGTAGATATGCAATTGAACATATTGGTATATTGACTCTGTATTTAATAAGTTTCATAAAATAATTCATTAATTTTAATAATTTACTTACAAATTAATTGAGTTTCCCATGCCATCAATCTAATTACCTGTGGCAAATTATTGCTTCTTTTTAACTTTCCAAGCTTAAGTTTTTCTTTATTCAATTGAATTAAATAACATTTCCTAGGAAACTGTCAAGTGTAATTAATTTTTAAATTTACTAGCTTAAGGTTGTTTTGTATATATATTATATATATAAATAATTTTTCAAATATTTGCTTAATCTGTAGTTAAGTGTCCCCCTTTTCATCCCAAATATTATCTCTTTCTAAATCACTGGGTATTTTTGTTTATTTATTTTTATTTACTTTTTAAAAGAATTAGTCTTTATTTTCTTGAGCTTATCTTTTCTATTCTTTTCATTGTACTAGGGAAGACATAATATAACAAATAAATATCTTTTTAATATAATGCTATGCAGAAAAATAAAAATAAATATCAAAATGTCCAGCTTTCAAAAAAGATTCTAAAACATATGCAAGCAAGGAAACCTCAGTAAGATTAAAT
>PVIY010017571.1:0-49182 GCA_004026745.1 Myrmecophaga tridactyla | reverse complement strand
GCAACTATATGATAATATTAAGAATTACTGATTGTATATGTAGAATGGAATGATATATTAATGTTCTTTTGTTAAGTTTTTTAATTAATAAAAAGTTTAAAAAAAAAAAAAAAAAAAAAAAAAAAAAAAAAAAAAAAAAAAAAAAAAAAAAAAAAAAAAAAAAAAAAAAAAAAAAAAAAAAAAAAAAAAAAAAAAAAAAAAAAAAAAAAAAAAAAAAAAAAAAAAAAAAAAAAAAAAAAAAAGAAACAAGGTGAGCCAGGAGATGCTTTTTGCTGTAACTCGTTGACAGGCATATGAGGATGGATAATAATATTCTTTCTACCTTAGCATGTGTTCAAATGTCTACAATAGAAAAGATTAAGCCTGGTTCAAACAAACTGCAATATATGATTAACCGCCAAAGAAGTGATACCATCACTGCTTTAGTCCAACAAGAGACAAGCTTGCATATAATGGAACACTCCAGAAAGAGTGGTATTTATGGCAAAAGGCAAGGATTAAACCTTAGTAAGACTTAAGACCTCTCACTGGCAAGCTATTGTGAATGTGCCATTGTGGACCATGATCCCTGCCTCCTACTATTCATGCCTTTATAGAATTTCCTCCCCTTGCACATAGGCAGGACCTATGACTTTCTTCTAACCAATAAAATATGATAAAGGTGATGGGATGTCACGCCTGTGCTTGCGTCACATTATTTAAGACTCTAGCCTGCTAGCAAACCAGCTCTCTGACTGTCCCTCATTCTGTGAATAAGCAAGCTGCCCCATCGCAGAGGGTGCTTACGGAGAGCTGGCCATACGGGTAAGGACCTGCAGCCAGTCTGCGTGGACTGCAGGAAGCCTCAAGACCTGAGGGCAGCCCACAAAAACCAGGGTCCTAAGTCTTAGAACCACAAGGAAATGAATTCTGCCAACAACTCAAGTGAGCTTGGAAGCAGATCCAACGCTAGCTGAGACTCCAGATGAGAACCAGCCTTTGCCAGCACACTGGTTACAGAGAGCACGGGTTACCCACCGAAATTGTTAGATAATACATGTGTTTTAAACTGCTATGTCTGTGGTAAGTTTTATACAGCACAGAAAAATAATACAATTGTCCATTTAGTAATAAATTTTTCTTCCACATTTTCAGTTTGGAAGTTCTGCCATATTCTGTATAGGGTGTGTAGGTCTAGGTATGCTATTACTTCTTTTGAGATACGAATCTCAATACTAATAGTATTTTTAAAGAAATACTAATTCTAGAATTTTAGATATAACAGAGAAATCCATGTTCACCTTATAAGAGTACAGCCAGATGTCCCAGTCTGTCCAACATGGCCTGTGCCACATGTCATGGCACAATTAATAGCACTCCTTTTCACTCCCAAAGCATCCCAGTTTAGACATTAAATCATACGATCATTCAGCCTTATAACTGCATCCTTATAACTGCATTCCTGCAATTAGAACGATACTAATTGTTATCGTTCCAGGCAAGATTACCTTAATCTTTTCAGTTTGCAACTACAGCATCCATATCTGATCACTTCAGTAACCTTTTACTGGGCTTTCCCCCAGATTGATGATATTCTTGGGAAAGAAGCTGAAAGTACAGATCAAAATCCAGTACCTTGATGATACTATGAGCCACTGACTGTATACTTTCAATGGATTGTATGATGTGTGAATATATCACAATAAAACTGCTTTAAAAATGAAAAGCGGGGCCATGGTGGCTCAGAGTTCTCGCCTGCCATGCTGGAAACAGGTTCGTTTCCCAGTGCCTACCCATGCAGGGGGTAAAAAAAGAAAAGGAAAGAGGGTGGTGCAATGGTGGCTCAGTGGCAGAGTTCTCACCTGCCATGCTGGAGACCTGGGTTCGATTTCCGGTGCCTGCCCATGCAAAAAGAAAAAAGAAAAATGCCCAACACCTAAGATGCGACACACTTAACATAGCTTCTTACATACAGATTCACACCTTCCACATGAATGGAGTGACTGCAGTTTACATAATGCCGACATATCCTTTTATCCTGACACCTGTGAGTTCCCTCACCTTATGCTAAACATGTGTAAAATTGTTTAGAAAGTTGTTACTTACATATATTGGTCATATCTGAAATTTCTTTTGGAAGACAGAGTTCTCCTACAGCAATTTCATACAGCAAGTCCCACTTTAAATTCCTTTATGTAGGTAGGATATAAATAAATGAAGAGGAGGTCATATACAAGTGTTAACATGTACTAGCCTATCCTGAGAGATTTAGGTATTCATTTTAAAAACATTTTCTTGCCTGGCTTTTTTTGCCAAGTATTATGCTAAGGATTGGAGATACAAGGTGAACCACATCCCTTATCTTTACAGAAAATGAAACTGAGGTTCTACCTTGGTTGTTTACAGACTATTAATAAACAAGTGATGATGAAAAAGATGTTCTAAAACTCTTGTCCCTCACAAAGATTCTACTGATCACTTCATAACAGGGTAAAACAAAAATAAAGTTTACTCCCTACTTTTAAGATGCATTACCAGTGCACTAGGTTAATCACAATAAGCACCACAAAAAGTTATTTACAGAATCCATTTACAGTTTCTCATTCTAATGCAATTCTACTCTCTAAAACAAAGGTTTTTACCCCCTATATACACTGTGTTTTGGGCAGGGCATAATAGACAAAAATTAGAAAAATGCATTTACTGTCCCCCACAGAAGTGGTGGGTACTGGCTGGGAAAGAGCCTGATGGTGGCTTCAGAGGCTGATATGGTTCAGTTTCTTATACCTGGTTACACAGGTGGACTTAATCTGCAAATTCATTTTGTTTTACACTTACGTGACATCTTCATTTTCAAATCAGTACAGTTATGAAGATACAGAGAAAGTCAAAATCTTTAAAATATGAAATCTTAAATCTACATCAACAAGGAATATTAATCAAATCAATATATGTTAGTGCTTATTAAGTACCTATGGGTACTATAAAGCACAATAACATAAATGTTATAGCAAAAATAGATACCATTTATTAATTATCTATGATGGGCCAGAAACTGGATTAGGTACTTTGCATTCATGATCTCATTTTAATCCTCAAAACAACCCTTTTGGATATTATCCTAATTTTATAGGTAATAAAACTTAGGTCTTCTCTAAATTACTACAGTGAACCTAAAAGACTGGAAATATGATTAATGCTATTCTTTTTTCATATGTAAATAAAGTAATAACCAGATATAAGATCCTTTAAAAAGAACATGAAATCTAAGTTTTTCTAACTGTAAAATGTTTATTTGTTCTAACAAGAGATAGGATTTCACAAAGATTATTTCCAATATGGTTAGCCGTAACTATCCAGCCAAAATAACACATTAAATCTAGAGTATTACTCAACTTCAGAAAAACTACATGAGTATTTCTCTAAAGCCTTCGATAGCTATTCCAATTTAAAAGGAAAAAAAGGATTTCAAGTTAATGGAGACAAACTTCAATGTTAAATTTGATTTGGAAATATCAATGTCAACTCTTTTTTTTTTAATGTTTCCTTGCTAAGTCCACTAAAAGGGCCTAAAAACCATCACACCCCAGCAGCAAGGAGCACATCTAGAGTCCTAATCTTGATTCCTAAACAATATTCTCCAATAAAAGGAACCAGGACTCCTTGGAGAAATGGTTGACCACAGGGCTGGAGAAAGAAAAGTACAAGATGAAACTAGAATATCTTTCTGTGCCAGTTGTTCAGAAGTGCTCAAAGATGAAGACATGACAAAAGACAGGACAGGAACAATCTGAGCCTAAAAATGAATAACAGCAGCAATGAATCACAACTACTGAAGAAAAAAGCCCACGCTGAGATGAGTAAATGAATAAATAAATCCAAGGGAGGGAAACCTCTTTCTCGCAGTAGAATGTCAACTAAAACACAGAGAGGAATGACAGATGCTAAAACTAGAAAATCTGATGTGGAGAGGTATATTTACTTAAGTCCCAAAAGTATCTCCCCACAGATTTCACCACAAAATAACAAACAGTGACTTAAAAGTGGAGAAACCTGGATGATACCACTTTAACCAAATCATCAAAGTTAATATTACCAACATTAGGACAAAGCTATATCATATGCCTGCCTTATATAACATACTGAAAAGGACACATCACTTCTGTGGAACTACTGCTAAAATAAATGTGTGACCTGTATCTAATCATGAGGAAATATTAACCAACGCAAATGAGGGACAGTATACAAAACATCTGGCTGGTAACACTTCAAAGACATCAAAGTCAGAAAAGATGAAGACAGGCTGAGGGAACAGTTCTAGATTAATGGAGACTTAGAAAAAAAAAGACAAATACACAGTTTAACAATCTTTAATTTGATACTAGACATTATTTGAACAATTGACTAAATCTGAAAATGAACTCTAACGTTAAATTTGATTTGGAAATATCAATGGAACTCAGGGTTTTTTTTTAATGTTTCCTTGGTATGTTCACTAAGAAGACCTAAAAACCATCACATCCCAGCTTCAAAAATAAATTTAGCTTTTTAAAAGTATATTGTTTTGCCTGGAGAGAAAGCAACAGATGCCACCATTTCACCATGTGCCTTTTCAGCTGAGAGAGAAACCCTGAATATGTTTACCCTGTGCCTTTCTACTTGAGAGAGAAACCTTGAACTTCACCGGCCTTCTTGAATCAAGGTGTCTTTCCTTGGATGCCTTAGATTGGACATTTCTATAGACTTGCTTTAATTGGGGCATCTCCATCATCTAAAAACAATTAAATTGCAACTTACTAAATTCCCCTTTTTAAAAGTCATTCTGTTTCTGGTATATTGCATTCAGCATCTAGCAAACTAGAACACTCTCCATGCTCTTACACAGTCATACTGGACAATGATGGAATAAATTTTTGAACATACAATTCTTTGGAAGAAGAAAACATATTTTGTTAATATGTTTTATTAATGACTTTTAGAAATTTCAAAATTAAGCTCCATATAGATTGTATGAATTTTAGTAAAGACTAGAGGAAATTGTTTGCTTGAACTCTTATCAACACTGATTTTTATCAAACACTTTAACCTTTATCCAATGGATGAGAAGAGGTTTACCTTGTAATGTGCATTGAACAGAAAGAACCCAATATTTTTCTGTCATGATATTTATATATCTTTTCTATAAAATACATTTCCTTTAATTAAATGAATAAAAACATTTAAAACATTGGAAAAAAAAAAAGTATATTGTTTTTACTTAAAATAACATCCTTATTTTTCGGAAATATACCCTGAAGTATAAGAGTAAAATGGCCTGAGTCTTCAACTTATTCTCAGATGGTTCCATAAGTTGTGTGTGTGTGTGTGTCTGAGTGTGTGTGTACACACAATCAGAAACTACAATGTTGTCCAAACAAGTTTAGCAAAATGTAAGCAATTGGTGAATTTTGGTAAAGTCTATTTGGAAACTTATTGTACTATTCTTGCAATTTTTCTGTAAATTTGAAGCTATATGAAAAAGCCACAGGAGCCAGCTTGAAGAGGCTCTCACTGGATAAATCTGGAATTTGAACATTAAAAAAAAAACACTATAATTCACTATCAAACCAACTGCAATTGATAATAAAATACTGAATAAACAAAACTCCAAGATAATATTGAAAAAAGAAATGAGTAAAAGAACAATAAAGGGAAAAGTCCATTCAAACCATTAGTGATGTCATACTTATTCTTTCCTCAAAACCTGGTCCTTGAAGATTTAAGTATTTACTTTGCCTTTTTAGGAGGGACCACACTTCAGCTCCAGTCATAAGAGAAGATGCTTTCTTACAGAATAATGCCTGTTCATAAACATGGAAGGAATAACAGAATTAGAAAATCACTATTTTGTAAAACCCAATGAAATAACTGATAATGCCAAGCATTGGGGAATAGGATAGGCAAAATGCCAAATCTCTCCTACTACCTGCTAAATGCAAAATGAAAATATTTCACTTAAAATGAAGCACTCTAGTGTCTCCATATTAATCAAGTTATCAAACTAAGCATCACCAGTAGTGACAAACTGACATTAGGTCCCATATGATACAATGTAATATGAAGTACACATCACCTATGAAGTATTCTTGCCAAAAAAAAATTTAACTTTTTTAGACCTTTTTAGACCTAATTTCTACTTTATAGGAAACACAAGGGACAGAGGAACAAATTAAAAGGCACCATAAAGAAATGTTCAGACAAATGCAGAAAGGGTCAAAGGAGATAACCAGTTTTATCTCTCCACAGAGGAAAACAGAAGTTGAGAGACTATTCTGGATTAAAAGAGGCAAAAAAGACACACATAACAACCAAATACAAAGCATGAACTTTGACTACACCATGGGTCAAAACAAAACAAAATGACCACAGAAGATAATTTCTTTTAACACAGGCAATTTGAACATGGTCTGAATATTAGATGATATTTGAAAATTATAATTCATTTTCTTGGCTGAGAAAATGGGGTTATGTAGAAGTATGTCCGTATTTTTAGATGATACATCTAGGAACTGCCTACTTATTCAATCCTTAGAATTCAATTCTTTCAACAAATATGTCTAGGACTTTGAGTCTAGAGTTTAAATTTATTCATTGGAAACTAAGTTAAGGAAAAGATGAGTTAACTATAATTCAAAATTAGAAGAAAAAAAAAAGGCACTTAATTCCCCACAGGAGGAAATGCTCTGATGTGCCAGTGGTTTCCAGCAACTCTGGTTATCCCTGGGATCAAGCAGCTCTGCTGCTGTCCTGGTGAGAGCTTTCTTTATGTTCTCTCCCTTTCCCTTTCCACTTACGCTGAAACCGCCCAGTATTTTCACTGAAGAGCTTCTCTTTCAGTAAGAAGGTAATGTGTATACAAACCAAGAGAAGCACTATGTTATTCAACTACTTATTTTGCTGATCCAGCGAATCCATAGTTTGTGATTATGAGTACATAATCAGCCATGAAAATACAGAGTTCTTAGCAGAAAATACAGGACTCACCTAAAGAACTGAAGAAGGAAATTACTATTTATTGAACTGGACAGTATACTTACTGTATATTATTTATTCATCCCAATACCCCTTAAAGCAGTATTTCTGGACAGGCAGTTGAGTATGATAGTTATGAACAAAGACTCTGTATCCAGATTTCCTGGATTCGAATCCAGCTCTACTAGCTTATTTACTGTATGATCTTGAGAAAGTTCTGAAATTATATCTATAAGTGATAACATAGAGCTATGGTGAGAACTAAATGAGTTATACATGTAAAGAGCTTAGAAGAAGATCAAGCATACAGTAAACACTACTTAACTGTTAGCAGATACTACTTTTGGCCCATTTTACAGAGGAAATAAACCCAAAAGTGGTGAAAGTAATTTCATTCACATTCATAACTACGAAATAAGTGGTAAAGGGGAAACTTGAATACATATCTGTATAAAATGCTGAGCTCCCACTCTTCCTTATGCGGTTCTCCCTACCTCCCCAAATGGTAAGTTCTCCTCAAGTGACTAAACATATAAAATGTGTCCCAGAGAGTTTCATTCTTAAAGAATGGCAAGTGGCAAAGACATAGAGTTTTGAGCCACAATTTCCTCCATGTGGCAATAGCAGCTCTGAATATGGATTTTTTCCTGTGATGTTGCTGAACTATAGTAAAAACAATGCTAAAATGCATGTGGTTCATTTGGCTGAGGAACTGTACTTAAACATTGTTCTAGGGAAAACTAATAATGAACTGCCAAACAACTGACTTAAAAAAAAATTCTTTAGGGCGGCTGCCGTGGCTCAGCAGGCAGAGCTCCGACCTGCCGTGCTGGAGGTCTGGAGTTCGATCCCTGGTGCCTCCTGCCCATATGCAAATTAAAAAAAAAAAAATTCTTTAGAAATCAATCTGCTTGTTAGTTCACAATTTCCTGCAAATCCATTTTCTTCCAGTGCTTGTTATTCCAGTTTGGTAACTTTACAGAAGGAAAGACAAATTAATAATAAACTCAAACGCGCTCCCTCAGTACTCTAATCTAAAATGACTATGCCAAAGGAATCAAGTTTAGAACCTGCTCATCACTGTTAAATACCATGATCCTTAATTTAGTTCCCTGCAGTACCTGTCACTATAAAGGGTTACTGGTCCTAAGGACCCTTACAATTCCAATATTCTAATACTAAATTGTTTTTGAATAGAGAAAATGAGAAATAATGGAAATAAGTATGTCTTGGTCCCTAAAATGGAAGGAGACAGAAGCAAAACATGCCTGATTTTGAAAACACCACTATTTATAGTTCATTCAAATTATCCACAAGACACTTTTAAAAGATTTTATGATCCAGATTTTGTTTTGAAAATAATGTTTGCCATGTATAGGAAAGACTAAAAAAACATACCCAAAAATGTTACCTACAGGTAACTGAGAAATGGGTTGCAGGCAACTTTCAGTTTCTTCTTTAGACTGCTGTGTCCGTTGTAGACATTTATTCCTTTATTAATAGTAAAATGATTAAAAAAAAAAAAAACTCTTTAAAAGTATCCATGTAACTAGAAGCAAATACTGCATGGGGTGAGGGGGGAAGGGGGTAAAAGGATGTGAGACTGGGCAGTAAATAGTTCTGAGGCAAAAAGCAACTGGTTTTCAACATCCACTTGCAGAAAATGTCAGCTAATATCGGATCAATGCAAAAGACTTTAGAATGCCAATACTGATTCAAAACTGGGTTTAAAGAAATACTTAAACTAGTTATCAAAGATAACTATACTATATTTGCATGACATCTTATACAGAATTAAAGTTCTGAAGCTATGAGAGTCAGCATTACCCCATAAAACAACTGTTAAAATAGATGAAAGTGATCAGACTTCAACTACAGATATGGATGAAACTGAGCTGGATAGAACTAAGGTAAATCATAATACAGGGTAAAGGATGATATGGTCCATATTTTAAAACTTCAACTTCAGTGTGATATCAAATGAAGAGATGTTTATTAGTTACAAAATTTATATTTTTGTTAGCACACTATCTAATTTAACCTATATGGTGAATTTATTTGAACACCATAATTGCATAGAATCTTGAACAGGACATGAGATCTTGTTGGTTTGAACAGGTTAGTGTGATACCTCAATACATCCCAGAGTAATCTGGTCATAGAATAAAAAAGTATTTGCAAAGTCTCCCTGGGGGACTGGAGAAAAAGGCAGAAACATTCAACTTCCCCATCTGGGGAATTCCTGATATTCTCACAAGCAGTATGGGGACAACCAATTCTGTAGGTTCAGCCCTCAATCTTGGCGTTCACCCCTATGAAACTTATTCCTGCAAAGAACAGGCTAAGCCTACACATAATTATGCCTAAGAGTCACCCCCAGATAACTACTTTAGTTGCTTAGATGTGGCCTCTCTCTCTATAAGCCAACTTGGCAGGTGAACTCACTGCCCTCCCCCCACTACGTGGGACATGGCTCCTGGGTGTAAATCTCCCTGGTAACATGAGACATGACTCATGGGAATAGGCCGGGATCCGGCATCACGGGATTGAGAAAGCCTTCTTAACCAAAAGAGGGAAGAAAGCAATGAGACAAAATACAGTTTCAGTGGCTGAGAGATTTCTTTCAAACAGAGCTAGAGGTTATTCTGGAGGTTCGTTATTCTTATGCATCACACAGATATTCCTTTTTAGTTTATGGTGTATTGGAGTGACTTGAAACTGTTGAGCTGTGTACCAGTAGCCTTAATTCTTAAAGACGATTATATAACAATGTGACTGTGTGATTGTGAAAAACTTGTGGCTGGTGGTCCTTTTATCCAGGGTATGGACAAATGGGTAAAAAAAATAAGGATAAAAAATAAATAAATAATGGGGGGTGCACGAGATAAGGGATAAAAGAAATTTGGGTAGACTGCAATACTAGTGGTCAATGAGAGGGAAGAGTAAGGGGTATGAAATGTATGGGTTGTTCTTTCTTTTCATTTCTTTTTCTGGAGTGATGCAAACGTTCTAAAAATGATCATAGTGATGACTACACAACCATGTGATCATACAGTGAGCCATTGATTGTATACTTTGGATGGACTGTATGATGCACGAAGATCTCAATAAAAATATTTTTAAAAAATAAAAAGAAAGAAGATAACTACACTAGAATAATCAGGCTGACAACACCTTAGCCCACTTACCCACCATCACAAAGAGAGACAAGATATCATGTGCCTCCTAATGTGATGTAATAGGAAGTACACATCACCTATGAAGTATTTTTTCACAACCACCATGACCCAATCTGCTTTAATACCATATGTCTGTGTACGCACAGTGTCTAACAACACGCACACAAAACAGTCTTAGTGATTACTTCTGGAGAAAGGGTTGCTTCTCCTTCCCCTTGCAGGAGATGGGTACTTTTTTTACTTTTAAAAATAAGTGGTTTATTAACAATAAACTTTTTAAAAATGCAGAATTAAAAACTACTATTTCAAAGTTAATACACATCACACATCGTATTACTCTTTAACAATATACCTAGCTAAACCTGAATATTTTAGTTCACTGCTAAATTCCTCATTTTAGAGTTGTTCAAAAGAATTTGTTAATTACTAAACTAAACACAAAGGCATATCTACCACTCCATTTCTAAGAATGACCATATTACATAAACAAAAATAACAGTAACATAATGGCAGGAAAATAAGATAACTAACATAACCAAACACTGCTCCATGTCTACTAATTTATGTAATTCTGGAGGCTTTACAAATGTTCTCTAATTAAATTTATTTTTATTTATCTATTTTTTTTAAATAACATGGGCAGGCACCGGGAATCAAACCCGGGTCTCTGGCATGGCAGGCGAGAACCCTGCCTGCTAAGCCACCATGGCCCGTCCATCTGCCATTAAATTTAATTTCTCAACTGGATCACACTGATAGCCCAGCCTTCTGTGTGTCACAGCACCAAGTAATATTTGTAGATGGCCTTGTTAACTTGGATGTCAACCAAAACTATACTCAAATATCCTGTCTCTTTAATAATCTATTCTAGACTTATCATCTGTAAATGTAACTAAACCCAAGACTTCCTAGCGTAAACCTTTATTCCTGACCTATTGTGAGATTTCAATTTGTGACATGCCTAATAACAGCACCACTCAGCAAATGCCAGATCCCTATAAAAGTTCCTTGGGAAGGCTGAAGATGACAGCGCTTACATTCACCTTTACAAGCTCTGCAAGGATGACCTAAGCCATAATTAACATAAAGAGTCAAGCACCTCAAAAGAAAGCCAGATGAAAATGTAAATTCAGAGTCTTAAAATGTAGAATATAGAGGACCTAGAGACAGACAGAAGCTAGAGAAGGGGGAACAGTTACCTATTATATACAGTCTAGTTAACAAGATTAAATTTAAAAGTATGGGAATGGATAGATGTGATGTAGTTCATTGGTGGGTTTATAAGTAATAGTGCCATTTTGAAAGTGAATATGATTGAAAGGAGTTGTTTAGAGCTGTGTACTTCACTGATTAACACTACAAATATAAATAAGTTATTGCATGAACTACTTCAAAGACATGACACTTGTACAAAGAGTTAATAGAGGAATATATGGGGAAAACTACTTATTGCATATTCCTATATACTATAATAGGAATATCTTGCTAGTACCACAATACTGGGATTAATAATTGCAGGGGACAATAGTTAAAGAGAGTTTCTCTTTGGTGTGGGTGTGTCTATCTGTTATTTTTTTCTTTGGAGCAATGAAAATTGTTTAAAATTGAGAGTGATAATGACTGTAGAACCAAGTGAGGATACTGTGAAACACTGTTTATTTTGGATAGAATGAATGCTATATTAATATATCTCAACAAAATCTGCAGATTCTAAATAAATAAATAAAAAATAAGAAAGCCAGATGATTAACCTGAAATGGTAACTGCAACTGAGCTGCACAAGTGAAAATGAAAAGGGTAGGCTATTAAAGCAACTGATGTCTGGGGTAAAAAGGTGCCACAGACACAAAGGAGGCTTCACAAGGAAGTAAAAAAAAACACTGAAAGAGCATGATCTCAGACTACTTGGAAAGAGCAGGAACCTGAGCAAAGGCAACCAGGCAGTCTTTAAGGGCAAAATATAATACTACAAACTACAGAGGTTAAAAAAAAAAAAACGGTAACCCAGTTCATTCACTTGTATCTTTTTAGTCAAAGAAAGGGCAATCTATATTGTCTTCAAACAGGAAGACAAGGAGGTAAATATGCAAGTATGATTATCAGGCTAAGGTTTGTTTTTAACACAGAAAAAATTACATAAGTTAAAAGCTGCTTCCTTTCAGCTTTCTATTTGCGAAGTTGATTGTTTAAGTAAAGACTTAAACAATCTGTTTTTATCAGTTAAACTAGTGATCCCAGTTTAACAAAGCCGTACCATATGTATGTTAAACTGGGATCGCTAGGGTGAAATGTAAGCCTCCTCAAAAAAAAAAAAAAAAAAAGTAATAAAAACTAAATGAGGGCAGGCAATGGTGGCTAAGTGGCAGAGTTTTAGCCTGCCATGCCGGAGACCTGGTTTCAATTCCTGGTGCTTGCCCATATCAAAAAAAATAAAAATAAAAAAACAACAACTAAATGAACCTGAAATTTAAAAATGTAATAAAAACTAAATGAAACTAAAGCAATTAGTTTTAAAACGCAAACTCTCTTCTTAAAGAGACAAACATAACCAACAACAAAAACAAATACTAATAAATTTGCCATCAGAATCAAACCAGACTATCTTAGGTTTTGTTTCTGATCAGTTATAACTAATTTTACATATCTGATATTTCAAAATTGTTTCAATTCTTGATCACCTTTAAATAAGCACTGGGAGGGAATCATCGGAGTTACATTTTGACTCTATCAAATTATCAAGGGTGAAAAACACTTGATTCCTATTCCTCACCTTTCCTGGAAGAACCAGTGTCCCCTATGAAGGCCAGTATGCCTGAAACCTAGACCCTGTATCCTGCTATTGGAAAAGCAAACGTCTTTCTCTATTATGTTAAAACACATCTTCTTATGCAAACTTCAAAGTGCCAGTTACTACCCCCAAGATACCACCTTAGGCATCCTGCACATGAGTATCTTTATAAAGCAAATTAAACACGAGGGAATCCTGCCAATACCATCAAAGAAAAACTGTGGAACAACATCCTAGAAAAAAGACAGGAATAAATTCTTCAAAGTTATAATGGCCAGATTTTTAGACTCAGATAATCACATACAAAACAGAATAAATGTTCATCTACAGGAATCCAAATTGTAAACATATTCTCCATTCCAGAGAACAGAATGCTTTCAGTTTCTACTCTCCTTACCCCAGGATTTATTTCATTTACTGCCAGACTGGGCTCCTTCAGGCCCTAATTTGAAACTAGAACTACAAAAGTTCTCTTGTCAGGGATCCCTTAAAAGCCCAGGTAGACCAAACATCATAAAAATTAACACAATTTACCCACTCTCATTTTAGCCCTTTTAAAAAAAATGTGTCTACAAGGGAATTACAGAAAGTTTGCTGACATGAAAAGGTAAGTGCTCCCTTATAGCATTCACAGCAAAGAACTGTATGTCAAGAGAATCAAACTCACAGATACCTATTAGAAAAAAAGAAAAAGCTTTATGAACCACAGATTCCTGGCACATTAAAAAATTGTGTGTGTGTGTGTGTGTGTGTGTGTGTGTGTGTGTGTGTGTTTTAAGGGTAATCCAAAACTCTGGCTTCATCAATCACCTGAGCACCCTGCGACTAGGATCATTAAAATATTCTTCCGTAAACTCTGGCATAGCTAGACTTTGTCAAGGTAACTTGAGTCCTGCTATAACTCCTACGGCCCAAACTGTATCTTAGTACACCTCCTCTCCCTTCTTCGTGAGGACAAGGGGTGCTGTCAATAACGACCACATAACAGTGGACTTTCATATGTATCATCTTATTTGATCTCTACAACTCTGAAAGGCAATTATTATTCCATTTTACAAGTGAAATAAGGTAAGTGGCACACCCAAGTACAAGTAATTCCTAAGTGAAGTCGGACTCAAAGCTAAACACACACAGCTAAGAAGTCAGTGACAAAAATTCCCAAGTTCTTATTTAAAGAGGAGAAAACAATTATTTTGCCCCAGCCATCAAAACTGCAACATACTGGCCTGTAGATAGAGCAATGGATTTGGAGTCAAGAAATCTGGGCCTCATCCATAGCAGATAAGGGATGATTTTAAGCTTCCTGTTAATTCTGTGAGAACAGAGCAATAGGACCTGATCTTTCCTAACTCTGACCAGGTCTTCAAGGTCACAGTTACAAGTTATCAGACTGGCCAAAAAAAGACAAGGATCGTGAAATGTAGTACTGTATTATAATTATATAGATTATCCTTTTGTTCTACATAGGTTTCCTGGTTTAGCAACATTTTGGTTTTTTTATCTGACAGTTTTCATTTAATATGATATAGATGAGTTTAATCCATTTAGATTTACTGTGATGAAAGAAACAGTTTATTTCTTCTGCCTTATTTTGGTTTTCTACTAGATTATTATTTTTCTTTAGGTCTTGTTCTTCCTGTTTTCCTGCCTTCCACATTTCAGTGGTAAAGTTTAAACTTTTACTTAATTGGAAGCAAAAAAACATACTTTATGCGTGAGTGTTTATTTACCCTTAATTTTTTAACATGCATATATAGCTTTAAATTTTATTTTTCTCCCATCTCCCCAACAAGAACAAGATCCTTAAACAAGTTTTAACTACCCACAGAACAGTCCTTCCACCCCACCCCATCCTGCTACTGTTGTCTTATCTTTCTAAAAAAAAAAAAAAGGCACAAGTTATTTTTTTAACAATCGATGTAATTAGATTTACTGACATTTTCTTCTCAATTTCTGTACCCAACAATGTTCCTTATATACATACACTTTTCCTCTGGACTTATTCCTCAGTCTAAATATACATTTAATGATTGTTTCAGCAAGTCTGTGGTTGGTAAGCTCTCTTGGTATTTTGAATCTGGCCCCTTGCAACTCTCAGAAGATGCCTTACATGCCAGACCACCTGCTGATCCTGAAAGTCACACATTAGTCCATGGCCTTTGCTTCCATCTGGAATCCCATCTCCTCCTGGCCCCAGAAGAAGTAAGCAGTCAGTTTTCAAGATTCAAGCCTCTTCTAGGCAGCTTCTTCCTGAAGCCCTCCACTCTCCTGGGAAGAAATGACCATTGTCCCCCACAGACATTTACCACTGCTTACACTAGAAAAACACCACACTCACTTGTATACCACACTTAGGTAAGCAGAGTTGGTGCCCAGCCTTTTTCTGACATAGAAACACTACCTGTAGAGCCCATGAGACAAAACAGAAGAGTGCTCTCGCCAAGCCCGGGCTGGGAGAGGGCCTTTGGTCAATCCAGATTCCACTACTTTCCTAGCACCACTTTAAGCCACTCAAGGTACACTAAACGGGAAGCTCTACAAGGCCAGAGCTTGTCAGTCACTTTTATATTCCCAGAACCAGCCCACTTCCCAGTACTATACAGGTCTCCGTTAATACTTCCTGAAAGTTTGGGGAGAAAAGGCACTCTTTACCACCTACCCACCCACCCAAACACACACAAGCCACTATTAGCTTTGAGCAGAAAATAATCTTCCTCCCTGCCCCCACCCCCACCCCATGTAAAACATTCCATCACTGTCAGGGAGAAAGCCAATTAGGTCACTAAAATAAAATTGAGGGCAATACAATGGTGGCTCAGTGGCAAGAATTCTCACCTGCTGACCTGGAGACCCAGGTTCGATTCCCACAGCCTGCCCATCCCAAAAGAAAAAAAAAAAATCGAACACAACAATACCCAAACTCCACTAACAGATACTATGACTAAAAAGTACAACTCACAAGTAGTTAATGTATGGATGGTTCTTGCACCTTTGAAACGTTCCAGTAAGAGCATCTGTCAGTTATGACTGAAATCAACATCCACTTGTTGTTTTAAGTTGGAAATAAATTTTCTTATTGTATGTAGCTTCAGGCACATGGGTTACTAGAGATGGAAATGCTAAGCACACTTATGCATCACTTCTTTAGACAGCACACAACTTTTAGACAACGCCAATGATCTTCCTTATAAGGAAGAAACAGAGCCGCCTAAACCAGTGAGCACAGAGGATTAGGAAGCGCTAAGGCGCCTTGCATGATCACATCCTAAGTATACAGTCTGCACTTCATACTATAATCTGCATTTGGCAGAAAATAAAAACAAAATTCTTGATTGAGTACTTCTGTGAAAGAAGGCAAAGACAATTGTTTTTCTTCCAAAACCAATTATTTATAGATACTTTCTCTTTCACCTCCTTCCAGTACAAATGCTGTGTATAAGATTTTTAAATGATCAAATTCGTATATACAGGCATTTCCAACAATCTTGGGTACTGGTTGAGTTTCCAACTCAGCAACCCATAATTCTTCATAATAACAGGATTTACACTTTTCTTCCAACACTTTAAAGTACTCTCCTGATTAAACTAATCCTCTTCCAGTGTTTGAGATAGGAGAGGGTAGGTTTCAGACAAGATATCTAAAAGCCCTTTGGGCACTTGCACTACAGGGCAACAAGAGATGTTATTCCACCAAAGGACAGGGGCAATAACTATGTGATGATACTGTGAGCCATTGATTGTACACCAGGTATGGAATCTTTGTATGTCGTTTGTGCAATAAAAATATTTTTTAAATTAAAAAAAAAAAGGGTGGGCCAGGGTGGCTCAGTGGCAGAGTTCTCGCTTGCCATGCCAGAGACCCATGTTTGACTCCCAGTGCCTGCTCATGCAAAAAAAGACAGGGGCAGAGGGGAATTACATGTAATAATACGGCCCCTGTGTTTACTAAGAATGGTTCACACACCATTTCAAAACATACATCAGAAAAAATCTGAAAAAGAATAAGGCCTTAAATTGACTTTAAAACACACACCCTGACATAAAGTTGTGTGCACTTCTTGGTATAAAACAATAAGGTCAGATTTTTCTTCTATAAGGTAGGTCTCCTAAGTTATCTAAACTTATAAAACGCATTTGAGAATGTTACAAATTAAAACAGTCATTTTTGTTCCCAGTCACACATTTTATACTGTGTGACTAGTCAGTATAAAATCTCTTTCTACAACCAAAGTAAAACAGAGAAAGAAGGCAATCTACATGCTTAGTTTGTAACAGAATTCAACCCACCTAATTTCAAAATAAACGTGTGCCTTCTTGGAGGCATAACTAGTAATAAACGAATGTTTCTTCAGATGAAAATGAGTGAAATACTTCTACTTCATTAGACAAACTTCAATTGTATGTCAGTACTGCTGAACTAACATCCGCATGGGGAGCATCCACAGACCAGGAGACTACAGAGAAGGAACCTGTTCGAGGTCATATTCAAGCTACGGAAAGAAATGTGGGATCTCAAAAGAGGAAACCTAACGACTTGTTAAAGAGGGCTTTGAAAACTACTGCTTTCTTATTTCTTTACTTTGTATATATGTTATACAATACAAAAAGTTAAAGGAAAAAAGAAAAAGAAACCAAGTCAATTTTTTAAAAATGATAGACACAGAAAGTATCACAAATGAGTAAACAATTATGTTAATGAATAAATCCATTGCATTTATTTTTATCTGACAGGAAGAAAAATGTATAAACTTTGGACTTTAGTTTTCCATAAATTCTATCATACTAAAAAGAAGAAATTGAGAAACAGGCATAATTCATAACTATTTCTAACTCCATGACTCCTTATATTATCTAAAACATAATCAGAGTTCCAATGATATCAATAATCACTTATAAATCCCCTAAGGATCAGAGAATATGGAATTTAAGATCTGGAAGGAAACAAACATATACGGTATAATTTATCAAAGATTGTCTTGTCTAATACCTTTATTTTCCAGATGAGAAAAACCAATGCTCAGAAAGTTGGTTGTTGTTTTTTTTCTATGTATGCTGTATGGTTTCATTCTTTTCCCATGTGAGTATCCCCTTATTGCAGCATGATTTGTTGAATTTTTGTTTTTGTTTGACTTGTATATTTGGAAAGTGCATGGGCTGAGAATCGAACCCGGGTCTCCCACAGAGCAGGTGAGAATTCTACCACTGAACTACCCTCACACGCCACTTAGAATGTTTTAAGAGACTTTCACACACATGCTGACCTAAATGTTAAGGCCTGGAGTAGAATTTACCTTCTGCTCCAACTGTTCTTTTTAGTATACTATGCTGCAGGATACATAATAAAACACTATATATTAAGTTTCCGGAATAGAGCTCCTAGAAGAAAAACCAAGACAAAATTACATTATTTAAATCTAAAAAATTAAAGCTTTTGGATAAGAATTATACAAAGTTACACAAACAATTAAAAAAAAAAATCTTTCCTGAGGCAGTAAAAGTTTCCAAAGAGCTAGAATAAACAAGGCTTTAAAGGCAGGAAGAAGGAAGCTCAGTAAGTGACAAAACAGAGGTAGACACAGTCCTTGAGGATTTGGTCAAAAGTCTAGAATCAAGTAAAACATCAAGACATGCTGTGTTGAAGTCTTGCTGATATAGGTCAACGTGGTAGGGTGGATAATTAACCAGCTTTGAGATCTATTATAAAAAGATTAGCCAAAGAGCAACTAAAAAGACAATGACAATTAAATGCAATGCAAGATCTTGGATGGAATCTAATAATGGAGTAGAAAAGGCTCAGGAAGACTTTACTGGGATATATGAAAAACCAGGCATATAGACTGTAAGCTTTATATCATGCTAAACTTCTTGAACTTGATAAATGTACTCAAGGTGGCTATACACTAGCAAATATCCTCCATCTTAGGAAGTGTTCATGGAAGTATCGGTTCAAGGAGCATGATGCATACAGCCTACTCTCAGGTGTTCTGAAAAAAGACAGACAGGAGAGAGGGACAGGAGAGAAAGAGGGGGAAACAGGGAGAGAGGGAAAGTGAGCCAGAGCACACACACGCAAGCACGGCAACATGATAGAACTGGTGGAGCTAGGTATGGAGTGCAGGACACAGAGCGCTGTGTACAGGTTTTACAGTATTTTTTCAGCTGGCCTCTAAGTTTGAAATTATTTCAAAATAACAAGTTTAAAAAAAAACAGTCAAAGGTGGGGGAAGAAAGCCACTAGAAGGTAAGCAAATGTGTAAGATATAAAATAAGGCCATAGTCTTTATATACATTCCTCATAATTGAATATGGTATTTGAAACTATTACTTTTTAAGTATATCAAGTTTCAGATCACAATGGTCTTATCTTAATTGGTGATAACATGTGCCTAAGATTAGACTAAAGTCATTTCTACCAACTTCAGAACTTTACCCTTTACTAATAATCACTGAATAACCTGTCAACACCCTCTCACAGAGTCTTACTGAGTTATTGACCTTGCCAGGTGATCATTTTAAAACATTAAACTCTCCATCCTTATCCTGAAACTGTAAAATGAACAGGACAATCATTTCTGGGGAAAACTAAATATAAAATTGTTCCTGGGGTAGAGGCTCAATGTATTTCCTTTTTTCTTTTTTTTTTTTATGTCAAAGAGTATATGTCCCAGGGAATAAATACCAATTTTCTTTTTGCTTCCTTAGTTTCTGTACTTTCAAAATTTTCTACAAGAATGTATAACTTACATAATTAATGTCCAAAAATATGTTTTTAGTCAAATATAAAAGAAAGCAGGCTTAAATAAAATGTTTGTAATACTTATTCTAAATGTTCTCCCCCTTAAGCCTCTTCATGCTTAATATTTATCAATGTTTCATATTTAACCAACTTTTTATGATAGAAAACTCGCTATTATTAAGGTTTTCTTCCCTCTTGATGGCCACATAAACAGTAAAAATTAGATAAATAAAATGTCAACAACTCACACAAATGTTCCTATCCAGATGCACTATTTTAATAATAAATTAATGAAATTTAATTAAATATTGTATTTACAAAAAAATTAAATTCACCCTATTTCTTGAGAAGGAACAACTATTATTTAATAGACTATTCTGCCTATATAAAGAGCAGACTATCAACTCCCCTATGAAGAAGGCATGGGCTCTGATGCTGTTCTCCCCTTTTCTTCTGTCCTGAAGTAATGAGAAATTGGACTGACCATCCCCACTCTTCCTTGGATCCCATGCAGACTCGAGGCAGTAAGAAAAGGCGGAATGCCTGCTTCCCCTGGTACTCTCTTTCACTAAACAGCATCACATCTGCTGTGTGCAGGGTGCTCTGACAGGTGCAGGTTTTTTCTTAAGTAAAACCTCTCAGACTCACCTGGGACCTCACCTGAGATTGTGGCCTCATTTACACCCAGTTCTAAGTGATCGACCTCAGGGCTCGTGACTGTAGGTAGGCAAGAGGTCAGGATCCTACCTGGTCCTGCCAGAACTCCCTCCCCCCAGTCCCCCTCCCCAGCAATCCCACCCCAACCCAAACAGGGAGAGGCAGGTCGCACCCAGGTGAGCAGCCTGCGGACCACTCACATCCCAGGCCTCCAGAAGCTGTTCCACAGCTGCCAACTGGATTCTCAAACACAAGCCCTCTGTGTATTCTGCCATTTTCTCCCCGATTTCACTATTATCAGGTATAACGTTAAATATTAGGTGGCTGCTCCGTGCCAGACCCTAAAGTCAGAAGCTGCCTCAGAGGCAAAATGAACACCACGTGATGCTGTAGATGGATTATTTTGTGGACAAATTAAAAAAACAAAAAGACATTTCTAAAGGTACCTTTGCAAATTCACTGCAATCAAAATAAAAATCACTCCTTTAGATCCAGCTATATAGTATTTACTTCAAAAAAACAAAGGTGCCTCATGTCCACGTGTAAACGCAGAACACTGACCTAGAATAAGGCATAACTGAGATTTCTTCTAACAGAGTTAACCCAATTTCGGTATTACAGCTTTGCCCAAGGAAGAAATTACATATACTTTGGTATTTATAGAATAAAATTCCAATTCATCCTACTATTTTCACAGCTGCTAATTTTCCAAGAAGTGCCCTCCTTAGGTCCAGCCCTTCGCCTCCCAGGGGCTCCGCATTGGCCCCCATCACCACCATCTCTCCGGTGCTTAACCAAACTCCCTTTCCCCATTTGGGTGGGAGAAAGGATGCACTCCGGGAAACTTTTTTTATTGTACGCAGAGGTTAGTGCTCTAGATCAAAGTGGCCTGGGTACTAAGGAGAGAGAAATAAATGATAATCCTTGGCCTCAGGTCCCACAATCTAACAGGGAGACAAGAAATACATACAACCAGTAAGTATGACAAGTGTTACTGAGTTTACAAAAATGCTCTGAAATTATGTAAGAGGGGGCTAGAGAGTGGGGCTGGGCAAGGACACCTGCTTAAGAGACGAGGACCCAGCCAGACTAGGACAGGGAAGAAAAGAGGAAAATATCCTTACTCATCTCAACTGTCAATGCTGTATTTTTTAGAAGATTGACTGCAGTTTTCTGTAGACTAAGAATAAGACTGCAGATTATTTCAAGATACTTAGCACTTTATTTCAGGAACACATCAGATATGAAGACAGACCCACCCAACTGCAATACTACTTTGGAACAATCTCATTTGGCCATGCACAGATGTCTCTGTATCTGCCAACAACACACACACACACACACACACTCTCTCTCTCTCTCTCTCTCTCTCTCTCTCTCTCTCTCTCTCTCCACTCCAATTAATGGACCTGGGAGGAAGCCCTAGAAAGCACTTTAGTGTCTGACATTCCAGAGATGAGAATACCACTTACTGCGGGATGCTGGCAAATCTCTGTGCCTCCTTTTCCTAATCTTATTATAGCATATATTACTTTAATATGATCACCTGAATACTGCTGGTCTCCCCAAACTGGAATATAAGCACCAGGAAAGAAGGCTTTAGGCTTTATGGCTGCTGTAGCCCACCCACTCAGCACAATGCCTAACCCTTAGGAGGTGCCGTATATATTCTGTATTTGACTGAATGAATGACTAGTCAGTATAAAGTCACACACCCTTCAGTTCCCAAAACCCTAGACCTTAACAATGAACTATGACCCAACAAAGTGTGTAGCTCAGCAATACAGCAAGGTTATCACTTTAAAAGACTTAATTATCACCTTCCTTTTGAAACTAAGATAACATTTGGCATATCTAAAAATAATTAGCCCAAAAGATCTGCAAAAATTGTTTTAACATAGTCTCTTTAATATCAACGCTTTTCTAAAATGTGCACTGTGAGAGAATACAAACATCCGTTTAGGTAAATGGACTCTTCAATGATTCATCCTTCAATATGATTTCTTTAATTCTGTTGATTTTAAGCCCACCTAATTTGTCATTTTTAAAAACTGTTCCTCAGCGTGCAGTAAATCTAAAATCTTCTTTTAAAGCATTTTCCCATCCCATTCTCCACTCCTTAAAGTAAGATATATAAAACTAACCACCCCTGGATCCAAAGATTGCTCGGGATCTCCTACATGCAATGAGGCGCATAAAAAAAAAATCTAGTGAGATTTGAAACAGAAGGAAAGATTTCAGAAATTTTCAATAATGTAACCACTTTAGGCCCACTTTGCAAAGAATTAACTTTTTTCGGGGATGACTCAGAATTATGATCCCTAGATGTAACTCATAAGGAGCTCATCACACAAATTCTGTCCCATTATGTGGAAAACCGTAGTCCTGGTGGCCAAACATAAAAACGCCAAGTTTTAAACACACCCACATTTTTGCTTAATTCGGGACTTAAAACGGACATTAGGGTTTTCCCTTAAAGCCTATCTGAAAGCCCTAACAAAACAAATACAATACGCTTGCGGTGACGTCTCTGCGCAGAAATACTTCAAGCCACACACACACAGATGTGTCTGGTGTATTAAACAAGTGACAGGAAACCCTGCTTTTCACGATTGGCGTGGATTCCAGGGGACAAGCCCGCCACCTGGACACATGGCTGGGAGCGCGAGAGCTCATCGCTCTCACACTGAGTGGAAAACCCAAAAATGTCCGCAGCACTTATTTAAAGTTTCCACCTTCACACACACCCCTGCCCCCTAAGCGCCGGGTCGGGGGACTCCGCCCGACGAGGAAGTGGGCACTAGGCTTCCGTCCTCCGCCCCGGCAGGACTGCGAGCCTCTGCCCGTCGCCGCGAGACCCTCCTTCCTGCCGGCGGAGCCCCCCCGCCCCGGGGACAGTCCCCGCTCCGCGCGCGGCCACTCTAAAATGGAGAACGAGCCGTTGGCGCCGCGTCCCCCCGCCGACCCCCGCCTGGGCCCGCGCCCCCCACCCGCATCCCCCCAGACTCCCCCCCGGTCCCCGCCCGACTCCCGCACGCCAGCCCGGGGCGAAAGCCCGCAGCCGCCCACCCGCCTCGGCCGGCTCGCCTCGGCCCCCCGGCAACGCCCGGCGCTCTCCTCTCCCCGGCTCGAGGCCGCGAGCCCCCCGGCCCGGCGCGGGCCAACCGCCCCGCGAGGCCGCGCCGCCCCCGCCACTAGGCCCCGCGGGCCGCCCCCGCGCCGCGCGCCGCACCTACCATGGTACAGATGGAGGCGAATTTGGAGACTGTCATTAGGATTTCCATTCGCCCAGCGCCATCTTCCACCCAATCACAGCGGCGGCGGGCGCGGGAGGAGGGAGCCCGGCCGCTCGCTCTCGCCGCAGGCCCGGCGGGCCCGAGCCGTCGCCGCGCGCCCCCGGACCGAGCCCTCTCTGCCCCCGAAGGGCCGCCGCCGCCGCCGCAGGCGCTCGGGCTCTCCCGGCCTCGGCCTCCGGCCCCGGCTTCTCACCCGCGCAGGGCGCAGCCGCTGCCTCGGGGCCCACGCCCGCCCGCAAAGCCGCCGCCGCACACCCCACCCTGCGCGCCCGGCGAGCGGGCTCCGCCCCGGCCCTAATGCCCGGCCGTCCACAGCCGCGCGGCCCGCGCTCCCTCCCGGCCCGCCCCGCGCGCGCCCCGCCCCCCGCCGAGGCCCCACCTCCCCCGTCCCAGAGCGCTAGAGCCGGGGACTCCGGGGTCCGCCTCACTCCGCGCGCGCTGGGGGCGGGGTGGCGGCGGGCACCGCCTCCTGCCCCCGCTTCCCGCGCGGTCCTACAGCCCGCCACAGAGTGGCAGCAAAGGGTACGCGCGGCGCGGCGCGGCTGGGTGGGCGGGGGCGACCTGGGTCAACCCTGAAGGGACATGACCCGCAGCCCGGTCCCCAGGGCTCGAGCCAGCTAGCCACCACTGCCGAAACCGGAGGCGATGATCCGATCATTCCGGGGTGGGGTGAGAGGAGACCCCCTTCTTTCAAGACAACCCAAGTAATACAGCATCCCACGCACATACCAAAATGCAAGGGATTTGGTTTTTTGTGGGGTGTTTTATTTTAATATTGGATAATTATCTGGATGAAGTACCGTAACTTTAGTAAATTAATAAAAATGAAAAGCAAAGAAAAATACAGAGAGAGAGAGAGAAAAGATGAGTAATAAGGGACCCTGGCTTTCTGCCTGTCGGCTGGCCTTCCATTTAAAATGTGTTTATAAATACAGTATCTAAATATATTTACACTAGACAACAGGACCTGTATAAAAGGAAAGACCTCAACCCAGCAGTGAGATGATGCGACCAAACCAGAAGTTAGATCCCACGAGTGAGAGATGCCCTAAAGCAGCAGTTAGCTGGTGGGATATTTCCTCTTCACTATTTTTATAAAATTCACCGTCGCACCTGTGCTTCAAGTCAGACAGCTCAGCTGTGTGTCTTCCTTTATGAGAAAGTACTTTGAGTGAGAACTTTATAAATTATTGTATTAGAAATGTCTTTCAAGTGGCAATCCGTGGTGCTAGGGAACTTCCATTTCAGCCGGGCTGGGGGGAATTCAGACAAAGCTCTAATATCTGGTATGCCTCACCTTATAGGCTAAAAGCATTTCAAACCAAAACAAAGCATTCACACACAACATAGGTGAGAAATAAATTTTTGTTACATGAGTGCTGTTTCCATAGTGATTCCCATTATAAGCTTGTGTAGGGGAAATTAGCTTGAATATAGCCATGTCTCATAGTAGCCAGCCTGGTTCTCCATGGAAGCCGTGGCCCTGGCTGTTTGCCCTGACACCAAGCCAGTGGCTAGGTCCATTTCTTATGGTCATACTTACAGGTGTGTAGCTTCCCTGCCTAGACTCGCAAGCAGCGCCCACTTGGTTTCTTTCTTGCTTTGTGCTACTCACTGTTTGGACAAGAGTCATCACATCGTAGACCCTAGGGGTCTGCCTGGGCCTCGTCTTCCACGCCCCTGGGCCCTGTCCATCTTGGTAAAATGTCTGTTGTCATCCTGTCCTTCCACCTGCTGTTTTGTCCCAGGGAGCAGATCGCATGTGCCAGAATTTGACCTCCTCCTCCTTCGATGTCGCCCACCACCATGCCTCCTTGTCCTTGAAACCTACAACATGACAGGAACAGAGGCCACGCAGTCCAGCTCTATGCGTGCATTTATAGGATAGCGAGGCCTACTTAATGGATTTCTGATGGCATCGTCTGGAGTCGTGTCCAGGAGAGAGCCATCTGAATTCACAGACAGGACAAACATGTCTTGTCGCCCCAGCTTAAGGCTGAGTAGAAAGACTCAAATATAAGAAGAGATCCCTCTCTTTGCCTGTGCTGTGCCTGTGCATTTTCCGCTATGTGTGATGCAGCTAGGGATAAGATTTGCCTGGAACCCCACACTCTTGCACCCAGAGCATACAAGGAGTATACTGGGTCTGGAACACGTTATACCTGCAGCTGTCTGAGCTTTACCAAGAGCCTCATTGTACCATTTCTGGGCCTGCCTGAATGTGCAAGCATTAAAATATCCCCAAATACCTCCTGGGTCAAGTAAGTGAACAAACCAAGGCCAACCTTAATCTGTTTGGTCAGTGCTTTTATTTCAAAGTTTTTCATTTGAATACCTTTATACACTCCTGCCCTCTCCACACCCATTTGCCCTGGATCTAAAACCCAGGTGTCTCCCCTCCTCTACCCTGCTTCTAGACAGGGAATGAATTGACCTTTCCTAGTGGTATTGATTAATACTCCCAGGTCACCAAGCAGAGGATGTCCAAAAAACAACAAAAAAAAAATCCCAGTGATGGTCTATACTTGTTCTTAGGAAATATACATGAAAGTATTGAGTAGGGTAGTTGTGGGGTATGATGTTTACAATTTACTCTCAGAGGTTTAGAAATTAGATGATATTCTTCAAATAGAATCAAGAGGCTCTTCTGGAGGCTACTATTATGCAAGAGTCAGCTAGATATTACTAACTGCCATAGTTTGCCAAACCCCAACCAACACCATCCCTACCAACCCTAAAGAACCCCTACGGCTCTTTCTGAGATTCTACAAAAGTTCCACGCACTAGGATTACTTTCCAGAAACCTACAACCTCCAGATGGGTTCCTAGGACAGATAAGTCTTGAAATGCAGGGGGCCCAGCCTCTCTAGAACATCAACTAATTCCATCCCCCTATCCCATATCGTCGACAACCCTTTCCAACATGAAAAAGTTAGAATGAGCATAGTCCAAATACCCCTAAAGATTGGGAGAAAGATCAAAGGAGAAGGAGGAGTTATAACAGAGAAGATAGGATTTAACAGATGAGTATGACTGCTGAATTATTTTATCGGTATTTCTTTTAGTCTCCAATGTCTTGGAGCATATAGAAGGAAAAACCTAAAATTGTGGAACAGTAACCCATACCAAACTCTGAAATTTGTTCTATAATTACTTTTTACAATGCACTTTGACATTTATTGTTTTTTATATATGTTATATTTCACAAAAAAAGTTTTTAAAAAAACTGAAATGTGAGCTCATTCATTTACAATAAACATTTATCGATCATCTAATAGTGCATAAGAGAAGTCTGTGCCCTCAGGAAGCACAATGTCCATTGGCATAGGCAGATGACTATTATGGAAAATGAGATGAGAGAATGAAGGACCAAGTGGTATCAGCTCCAAGAAGGTGTGTTCAGCTCTTCCCACAGGAGGGGTGAGCTGAGGGGGCGCTTCACAATCTAGAAGATTAGGTTGAGCAATGGGGAGGGATGGGGAAGGCTGGTGGTTTTCCAGACAGAGGGAAAGCCCCGAAACCTGTGGAAGGTGTCTATGGGGCATGTTACAGGGGGTTTGTGGAGAAGTGTGCGAAATGTCCAGGGGACAATCCAACCCACAGTGACCCTCTCTGGGACTTCTGCCATCATACCCATCCATAATAAATGACAGAATCAGCCTACCTTAAAACCTTTTCCACATGACATTCCATATGGAATCTCAGTCCTGCAGATTTCAAGGAGAATGAGTAAATTTCCGAGAATAAGCAAATTTCAAGGAGACATCAAAATAATAACAGGTCTGTAATAGGAGACAACCTGCTTCCTACTGAGTATAAAGTAAGCCAGAATATTTTCTCTGTGTACTTGGGTCCTCGTTAATGTGGGTCCGACTAGGGGAGACTAACACGCTGGTGAGGATAACACAATCATTTCAACTGTTTTGATCCTGTTCAAAAGTGGCTGAGCTTGGCTGGAGAAGGGGACGCCTTTCCAACTGCTTGCGCCACCCACTCTTTTCTTCTGCGTAGAGAAGGAGTGAGATGGAGTAGTAATGTGTGGGACAAACTGTGTCCTTTAGCACAAGCATGATCCCTCTGATCTCTTGTTACTCAGAAATTTGTACCTGAATTGCATTTTTACTCCTTCAATAAATATCTGTTGGGCTCCTCCTACCCTACAAGCTTTGTGGTGGAACCTTAGGACAAAAAGTTCTTGTCTTCAAAAAGCTCACCACCTAGTTGAACAGAGAAGACACTATACCCACAACTCTAAAGCAGAAAAGTGCTAATTGTGTGATTGATAGTCTTATAAGAGTCATCAAAAAATATGACCACATATGTTCATATGTTCTGTAATAGAACTGTTTAAAGAGTGATCTTTTTAAAAAAATTTAAATCCCACCATAACCCCCTCTGCCTAAAACCGTGCAAGAGCCCAGCTCTGCCACTTACTAGCTGTGTCATTTAAGGCAAGTTGCTCTATCTCTATGCCTCTGTTTCTTCATCTGTAAAGTGGGTGTAATAATAATATTACCTGCCTGCAGAGTTATTTTGAGATTAAACTAGTTAGTATTTGTAAAGTACTTAACCTGCCCCTGACCATCTTTCCGGGTTCATCTCATACCATCCTCCCCTCTTTTGCTACATGCCAATCCCACTGGCCTCCGTTTTGTTCCTCAGATGCCTACAAGCTCCATTCTACTTCAGAGCGTTCGCACCAGCCATTCCTTCTCCCTGGCACGCTTCCCTCACGTCTTCACACGGTAGGCTTGTGTCATCAGGTCTCAATTCAGAGGCCACCTCCTGCAGCAGGCTGCCCAGTCCCAGTCTGTCCACCCCTCTCAGGGAAGCTCCACAAGAGCAGGGACCCAGGATGCCTCTATCCCTTACGTCTGGACAAGAGTAAGTGCACAATAAATGTTTGCTACTGAATGAACTGAACTGATAAACACCTAAACTTTAAGGAAGTCCAACTCCAGAGCAAATAGAAATAAAATAATGCAGGTGTTTTATCTTTCCTAACCACTATGACCAGTTTGAAGGCTTCCTAAGCATTCTCAGAGACTCAGCTTGCTTCTCTGACTGTCGTTTTCAGGTTGGAGTTCCCCATCTGCTCAATTCTCATCAAAAAAAAATAAATAAAACACACACAGACACACACCCAACACTATCCTCTGAACTCCCAAAAGCCTCAAGTAACCACATCTAACTTCCCCACGCATAATTCAGATTTCTTTATTTGTGCCTTTAGGTTTTTTTTCCTTTTCCAAGGGAGACAGCTTCTTCCTTCATCCCCTATTATCTGCTTCTCAAAGTTTCCAGAGTGGTTTTTCCAAAGGGTTTAGCAGAGTTTCAATGTATGTTTGAACTCTGTATTGCCAGAGTTTGGCTCCAACTTGTGAGCTTACTATCTGCTTACCTGCAGATTTGCAGCCTGGCTCCCACTAGGTCTCCCTGCTACCTGCCTTAATTAGTCCACCTGGGCACCACGGAAGGAGCCAGGGGACCTCCCTGGGGCTTCCCTGAACTGTTCAAGCTGAGGGGACAGTCAAGGGAAAGAGGCATGACTTCCACTTCTTCTTTTAAGAAAAAAAAAATCCTCTATTAAAATAGCTAACCACAACAATATTAAACAAAAGCAAAAATCTAAAAATACTTATATCACAAACTCTTATCAAGATATACAAGAAACTGTTCATGGTGATTTCCTGGGGATGAGGAAGTGGGAATAGATGAAATGTGGGGGTGGGCAAGGTGGAAGAGACAGTTTTGACTGCATACTTTTTTTAATACTTTTTGAGTTTTGAACCATGCAAATCTATGACTATTTCAAAAATTAAGCAAACTGAATATTTTGAAAACTTAAATAAAAGACTCATTTATGTGACGATATATATTTTTAAATTATGAAGCAAAATTTAAATGTTTTTCTTCTGACAAGTAAGTGAGAAGTAGGATATGGACTTGACCTCTGATACTTCCTTCCTCAGGGCAGGCACCTGGCTAGTATCCTCCTCCCTTGTTGGCTTTGACCCTCCTAGCAAGGAAGGCAGTGGTTCTTGACTCAGGCATTAAATGGCAAGCCTACTTTAACTTCCTGTCAAAAGGAAGAGGGAGGAGGCGGTAGTAAGAGGTAAGAAGGAGGGAGACAAACCCAGAAATTCCTCTCTGGCCTCACATTCCTGGTACTTCTGCTCCATCCACAAGATCCAAGCAGGAAAGTGAGGCACCGATGATCCGTCACCCCTGGGAGGCACTCCTGTGCTGGCTTTTTGCCAGCAGAGGAAGAGCACCTGTCTTCCTAAACATTTCTCCAATTTAACCTTCTGGTTTTTTTAAGTGGGATTTGCTTTATTTCACTTCCCCAATTCCCTTCTGATCAATGCTTCTAGAAGATGGTTATGGTAAAGCAGGATAGAAGAAGACACCTGCAGGTCCTGGTTTTCTATCCAGCTCTGAAAGAGTTAATGGACAATGGCAGGTCCTAGTTTCCTGGTTTTGTTTTTAATTTTAAATTTTTAACAACAATTACACACTGAAGAAGAAGCATCTGATTTCTGGCACAAGCCTTGAAGCTACACAAATAACAGATTATACCAGAATTTTTCTTTTCATCAAAAGGTCTTCAGGGAAATGCACACCTTCTCTCCACGGCTCAAGCCCAGAGCTGCTGCACGGGCCAACCTGCTGCAGACTGGAACACAGTGCCCGAGAGCTTCTTCTTCCTCTCCTTTGCTGCTTGGTAAGCAGAACAGACTTTTGCATTTTACAGGGAAATAGGAAATAGACAACAAAAGTAATGACAATGGGAAGTTGTCAAAGTTTATAAAACTCTTATTGTAGTAATGTTTGCCCCCCTGCAACATTGGAGAATTTCAGTTGATGAATTGTAACTGAGAAATTAGGAGTTAGGAGATGATTATGATTAGTGAATCATTACATAAATATTTCTTTTCTAGTATATTAAAGTAGACAGAGGGAAATACCTGAAATCTGTGCACTGTAACCCAGATGCCAAAATGGGCCCACCTGGCACGTGCAGTAATTTCAATCTGCACATGCCCAATAATTAGATCATCTCTAACTTTATTATCTTGAGCCACTGTGCTCATTATCTTAAAACCTGCCCATCTTTTGATACTATAAAATTATCAGAATTACTGCAGTTCGGAGAGACAGATTTTGGGATCAATAAGCCATTGGATGTCCTGCCGCATGCCAAGCAATAAACGCTTTCTCTCTCTGAAACCCTGGTGTCTCAGGAATTGGTCATTTGAGCACTTTGGGTAGAGAACCCACTGCTTTTGATCAGTATCAGAACTAGGGCATTGAAGGGCTTGGTTGTACTCCCCCCTCCACCCCTCACGCACACACAGGATGTCCAGCTTGTGATCTCAAGAAACTTCATAACCCACTAAGCTTGAGTTTCCTCCTTCTACATGGGAAGGCCCCTCCTCAGGGGTAAGTGAGGATTGAGATCCTGCACATGAGTACACAGTGCCACCCAGTTATTCACCTGGAATCTTTCCTTGCCTGTTCCCAGCAGGAAAGACAATTCAGCCAGAACAGTTTGAGTCTTTGATTCAGGAAAGTAATTTGGAAAGTTATAAATTGAACTGTTAATGGTGATTCTTTCTGGGGTGTAGGATTACAGAGGCTTTTGCTTTCTTCTTTGTGTATTTCTTTCTTGTTTAACATTTCATATGAAAATGTATTACTTTTATAATAAAAATGCTTTCAAAAGGTTATCTGCCTAGTGTCTCTTTCTTTCTCCTTTTTTACATTAATCTAGTTGCCACTGATTTGATTACGACTGGGTGATATGGGAGAACATTGGAATCTGTCTTGGTTACTGACGCTGTATGTCACGTTACAGCCATAACCAGTTCTCTGGAAATTCTGTGGGCATCTCTCTGGGATCCAGTCATAACTTTTCACAAACAACCTTGCAGAATGGTGGAATATGGTCTAAATAAAGTGCATATTTGGGAATCTATTCCTGGTTCTCCCACTTACCACCCCTAATGCCCTACTTTCCAATGTGTAAGATATAAAAAGTGTTTTAAGCCTCATCAATGAAAAAATCCCACATAAATTCCTTTGGGTGTGGTGGTCCACAGCCTGAGAAGCAGGCCCGCTCAGACAGGACCTCACAGGGTGAGTCGTGGGAATCTGGAGTCGGAGCCTCAGTCATTGGACCTGAATCTCAATTGTTTCCATCAGAGAACACATTTGGTGCAGGGCCTTGGAGATAAAACAGAACGCCAGTTTGCTAATTTATACCGCATGCCTCCCCTCTTGGCTGTGCAGCACATCATCACTTCCATTGTGTTGGCTTGCCCAACAGAGTCACGTCCCGCCTTAGGGGTCACGCCTTATGAATTCTTCCAGGTGTCTGGAAAGGGATCTCTTGCTACTTTCAGAATCACGACAAGTAGGTGCAGAGGATACAAAAGCACAAGGCATGCCTGTGAAATGACAGAAAACCAGCCCTCGGGTTGCTCTAATACTTCTTCGTGGATTTCTCTGGCTCTGTCACCACGAGGCGCCTTGACTCCTTCCCATCTCTGTTTACCCCTTGGATTTAGTGACTCAGCTTTTGGAGTGGCCACTTGGCTCAGCCCTCAGATGCGGCTTCCTGGATGTGGTCACAGTCATCCTTCAGAGTCAGCCAAGCAGCTTGGGTTGTCTCTATCCGTCACCACCCGATGGGGAAAAAGAGCAGAAGCCACTAGTCTTCTGGCTGGAACACTTCAGCATCACCTGTTCCCTCTCCTGCCTCCTCCCCATGCAGCCCTGTCCATTCCGTCTCAGTATCTGCTGCATTTGTTTCCTCTGAAACCCCCACCTCATCCCGTTGCTGCTTGAGATCAGGGGCCCATCACCTCCAGTGCACCATAGCCCTAGACCCCTCCCTTGTCTCTCTCCTCTAATCTGTGCCCTTTCAGCCCTTTCTCTACATTCCTGCAAAGCTGTTGTCCCCAAATGCAAATCTGCTGAAAAGCCTCTGCAGGTGCCCCTTGCCAGAGGGTCAAGTCGAGGCTCTCTGCTTGCCATAAAAGGTCCTTCTTACCCACCACTCCACCTCAGCCGCCTCCCGCCCATGCCACACTCCTTCTTTCAGCATGTTGGATTTCGTGCTTCCCCGCCTGTGCTTCCTCGATCCTCTGCATTTAAGGGCCCACGCCACCCCTTCCACCAAGGACGCCCACGGGCCTGGTCAGCCCAGAACAATCCCTGTTTCCACCTCTTGTGTGGGGTGATTATTACCTGCCCACCTTGCATTTTTCCAAGTGTCCTGATTTGGGCAACATGCTGAGTGGGCACCCTATGTTTGTCCTAATTCTTCAGCTGGCAAATCTCTGCTCATCCTCCACAAGCCACTCAAACGTCAGAAACGCTGCGGCGCTGTACCCAAATCCTTCAGGGAAAAGCAGCTGCTCCCGCAGTGCTCCCCACGGTCTTTTACATGTAACTCCACTGCAGTGTCTGCCACGGGGTGTCGCTGAGAAATTGCTCACATGTCTGTCTCCTGTAGTAGACTTCGTGTGTCTTACTTATTTTTGCATCCCCAGCACCCAGAAGAGTCCCTGACATGTAGTAGGTACTCCTGTAATGACTGCTGAAGAAGAACAAGAAATGAATTCTTTTAATATTTCTTAAGTAAAAACTATGTGCCAGGCACTGTTCTTGATTCTTGGCGAAACACATACACATCCACAGTCTCACGGAGTTGACATTTTGGTGGGAGAAAGAGACATAAGTTCATTTCCGAACAAATCCCTGGCGAGAGTACGGTCTGGGATTTGCTTTTGACTAAGCAGGCTGCCCTGGAGCTGGGGATGGGATCAGGTCCCCCGCAGGCACAGGCTTAGGCAAGCAAGCTTCTGTCGGATGGGAAGAAGCCCTGTAGATGGTGCCCATTCAAGGAGGGCTAGCATCTCCTTTTCAGTCCTGCCAGCCTCTCCCTGTGACAGCGTTTTTAGCCTCATTTGAATATAATTTTGACATATTATTGTAAGATCCTGGAGAAATGGCTGACCTTACTGCCACTGTGGGAGGATCTGTCATTGATCTTCGTGGCATGTCTAAGAGCATCAAGCTTGTTATAAAACCTTTTCTCACCCACTGCTGCTAGCTTACTTTTGCATCAAGTGCCACCAATACTGAATTTCAGCCATTGTTATCAAATCTATGGAAGCATATACTCAGGGAAATTACACCCTGGAAAGACTTTCAATTCAAAAATTAAAGATAGAACTCCACAAACATGAAACAGTCATACGGTCTGTTTCATAGGCATAGTTCTGATAGAAGCCAGCCATAACATTTACCTTTACATGCCTGGATTTTATGGTTATAATGAGTTTTGATAAGTGTATATATCTATTTAACTGCCACCCCCAAACAAGATATGGAACATCTCCATCAGCCCAGAAAGTCCCTTTGCCATCTACCAATTTTATCAATTATCAATACAGGGCTGTGCTGATTTGAAAGTATTATATACCCCAGAAAAGCCATGTTTTAATCCTGATTCAATCTTGTGTGGGTAGTTGTTTCCTTTTATCCTAACTCAATACTGTATGTGGAAACTGTTGATTAGATTATCTCCAAGGAGATGTGGCGCACCTAATTATGGATGTGACCATTTGATTGGATGGAGATGTGACTCCACCCATTGCAGGAGGGTCTTGATTCATTTACTGGAATCCTTTAATCCTTTTAATTAAGGAAATATATTGGAGAGAGCCAGAAACAACAGAGCCAATGGAGCTGACACAGATTTGGACACGTGGAGAACACACGGATGTTTGGAGATGCTTGGAGCCCAGCAGATGTCGCCATGAGATATTAACCAAGCCAGAACCTGGAGAGAGCCAAGGGAAGCCAAGAGATAAAAACCAGACCCAGAGAAGCAAAGTGAGGCACCCCCTCAGGAACAGAGGCTGAAAACAACAGGGCCTAGGCTCAAGGGACCAGCAAGGTGTGTCTCGGCTGTCAGAGGAGTTCCAGATACACTGGTTTTTCTTGAATTAAGGTATCTTTCCCTGGATGCCTTAGTTTGGACATTTTATAGGCTTAGAACTGTAAACATGTACCTTATTAAATTTCCCTTTCTTTTTCCAGCTCTGGTATATCACATTTTGGCAGCTCGCAAACTAACATAATGGCCATGCTTGTTACAACACTATCCCAATCCATCATCCCCTAAGATGATTTTGAAGTAAATGTGGATATCATATTATTATATCTGTAAATATTTCCTTTTGTTTATGTAGAAGATAACCAAAATATTATGGTCATACCCAAACAAATAAACAGTCATTCCTCAACGTTATCAAATATCCAGTCCATGTTCACATTGCCCCAATTTCCATTTTCTTTACCTTTGATGGATCCTCTAGGCCCTGAAAACCATTGCCAGATGAATAGTTCCAATCCACCAGCATGATTATCTACTAACTCTTATCTGCTAAATTGTGTTACTCTTTTGTGTAGCATAACCAAGTCTCAATTTAACTTTCCAGTTTAAAATTCCAATATTCCTCTCCATGCAGCTTAAACTTCAGCAAATATAAAGACTTAGCTTTGGTATGAATTAACCTTGGCTCCCTGTCTCTCCACCTTGCCCACAAGTTTTCATTGCAATAAATGTATTTGTTGAACACCTACTAGGTCCCAGTGCTATGCTAGTAGCTAGGCAATCAGTGGTTAAAAAAAAAGGCCAACATAGTTCCAGTCCCCAGGCAGGTTTTACAGCATACTCCTCTTTCTATTGTTGGAATTCCAAGTACTTTTAAGATAAAGTTCAAGTGGTATCTCCTCTGCAAAATCTTCTCTGATCTTTTCAGACTGAAATATTCTCTCAGTTCTCTAAAATGCCTCCTTTACTTCATTTGCACTGCTCCTAGAGGACATATGCATAAGAAACTCGAATGGAAGACATGTACAGATAATTACTTCACCTCGGTAATACCCTCAACATCTAACCGGAACACAGCGAACGACTGATGTATCAAAAAGAAAATATTGTTGAGTGAATGAATATCAAACCTGGCTGTCTAAGAAAAGATGTATTTGAGACATTTTCCAGTTAGCATAGGTGATTGCAGTGCTCTGCGTAGACTTGGGGTAAGATCAATATATAAAGCAATTAGGAATTGGCCTATATAACAAGAGGATATACCTTTCACTCTTCTTCTTTCAGATGTCTTCTTCAATCATAGTATGTTTCTGAAGTTGGTGCAAAGGATTAAGAAGCAGATTTTCTGTAGTAAGACATCCTTAAACAATACCTCTCTACCATTATAAAAGACAAAAAGAAGAAAGTTCAAGGTCAGCCGCAACCCACCACTCAGAGCGAATCACGGTCGACTTGTGGGTGTATTTCCTTCCAGTCTTTTTTCTAAGCATACACAAAAGAAGCCTTGGCATTCACAGCGGTGCCGAGGATGGCGGGCTTACCTAAGGAGAACATCTTGTTTTATATATTATAGTAGTGTGGATTTGTCTCCTGCTCTGTGCTGCCTTTGCTCACTGATGTCTCCCACTCTCTTCTCCTATTTTGTTCTAGTCCTTCTCCCTCTGAATCCAGAGTTCTGGGCTTGTGACCCTCATTGGAGTTTTTTACTCAGCTCTCTGGACCCAATATCCTGTCCCTGAGAGACATCCCAAAACTCACTGTCACTTTACTCCATTCATCGCACCGACCTTGACTCTGAAACCAAGTTCCTGGACTTTATCATACTTTTATTATTTTATTTATAGACATTTTTCCATTGCATTTAAAAAGCCTTTGAAAATAGAAATTAATGGCTGCACACTTCTTTCTTTTATGTGTGTGCCATAATTATCTTAATCATTCTAATATTGACTTTGTTAGTTTCAATTTGTCACTATTATGAAAAACATTCTGATGAATATCTTTGTAAATAAATCTTTACCTATCTATCAGATTACTTTATTAAGTCAGATACCTAAAAATAAAATTATTTATTAAAATAGCATAAAATATTTGGTATGTATTGCTAAATTGATTTCTCAAGAGATTATACAAATGAACACCCCACAGCAGGGTATAGCATATCTGTCTTGTTGCATTATTGCCATCACTGTGAATTATTTTTAAGATAGGAAACTTAGGAATAGAAAGTATTTTTCTCAGTGTGATCAAGAGTATCTAGAAAAAATGTACATCACACCTGATGCTGAATGAACAAATGCTTTTTCCCCAAGATCAGGAACAAGGCAAAGATGTCTATGCTCACCACATCTATTCAACAGTGTATGATTTTTAAATATTTGCTAATATTAGATACTGAAAATCAACTGCATTTAATTTGCATTTCTTGGCTTGCTTATGAGTAGAACTTCTTTCTTATGTTGATTGGTAATTTGCATTTCCTCTTTTTGTATTTCTCCTACTGCTCTTGGTGTCCTGGTGCTTTATTTGTTTTGTTTTGCATTTTTGTGGGGTTTGTTTTCATTCATTTTTTTTATGGCAGAGTCCTCACCTGCCATGCCGGAGACCCAGGTTCAGTTTCCGGTGCCTGCCCATTTAAACAAACAAAACAAAAAAAAAGTATTTACTGAGTAAATATTTTGTACCCAACCCTGTTGGATCCATTTACATTTTCTGAAGGTTGCTAGTATAAAAAGAGATGACTTTTTAATGTTAGTCTGTTTATAAAAGTGACACTACAGAATAGTCATCTAATTAATTACTAGTTCAAGTATAATATGTCCAGGTTTGTAGCTGGAAATAAATTACTGTACTTGTGCTAGTTTGAATCTATTATGTACCCCAGAAAAGCCATGTTTTAATCCTGATTCAGTCTTGTGGAGGCAGCTGTTTCTTTTAATCCTGATTCAATCATCTAGGTTGGAGTCTTCTGATTAGATTAGCTCCGTGGAACTGTGGCACACCCAATAGTGGGTATTAACTTTCAATTAGATGGAGAATTGACTCCACTTATTCCAGGTAGGTCTTCAGTAGCTTACTGGAATCCTTAAAAAGAGGAAATATTTTGGAAAGAAGACAGAAATGACAGAACCTAGAGAAACGACAGAAGCCTCAGAGCCCACAGAGACTTCACAGCAGAGCTGACACAGACGTGGACATGTGGAAAACAGAGACACAGGTGTTTGGAGATGCTTGGAGCCCAGCAGATGTCGCCATGAGATGTTAAGCAAACCAGCACCTGGAGAGGCAGATGCCAGCCACGTGACTACCCAACTGCCAAAGGTGCTCCTAACCCAGGGACCTTCCTTGAATTAAGGTAACCTCTTGTTAGTGCCTTAATTTGGGCGTATTCATAGCCTTAAAACTGTACACTTGTAACTTATTAAATTCCCAATTTTAAAAGCTGTTCCAGTTCTGGTATATCGCATTCCAGCAGCTTTCAAAGTAACACAAAAGGGATGACTTTTTAATGTTGGTCTGTTTATAAAAGTGACACCACAGAATAGTCAATTAATTAATTACGTTATTTATAGCATAGTTTGTGTATAATACATCTAGGTATGTAGCTGGAAATAAATTACTGTATATTTGTTGCACTCCATATTCTTTTGTCTCAAAGTGAGTTTGAATGTGAGTCAATAAAACAAGATGTACCTCAGAGAAACTACTTTCCAGAATTGGTACAAGCATATGATAAGATTTTTATGATAGCAAAAATTCTCGACACATCACGAATGAAAAGTCCTGCCGACACAATTTAAGAGAATAATTTAGACCAAATAAGAGTCCTGGACCACTGAACTTCAAAAAGGATTCACCTATCAATCACAGTTTCAAAATCCATCAGCAAAAAGAGAAGAAAACTGATGCACTAAACAGCCCCACTGAAACGTGCTCTGAGCATGGAGAGGCAGCAGGGCAATTCAAGTCCCGGGGTATTTGGTATCCTCTGCTTCCCCTGTGCCCATTTCCGTCCAGCCTTTCTAGAATTTGCTTTCTGTGCCAGTGCACTGTCTGCACATACTAGGCACTTGCTAACTGCTAGTTACTGTTAACACCTTTTTGGTATGTTCCTGGAGAATAGACGTGGCATTCCAGAGCCTTGGACAAAGCTGAAGTACTAGGCTGCTTCCATCCACCCCTGGATCTGCTACTTTCCAACAGGGTGACCTTACCAAGTTGCCTACCTTCCGAGTGTCAGTTTACTCTTCTTTAAAGTGGAAATAATGGTATTGAGTGTGGTGGCATGAGTAAGCAAGACAATGCACAGGAAGCACCTGGTATATGGTAAGCATTTGCTGTACCTTAGCTGTTATTATTCAGAGGAAAGAAAAGCACAACCAGCTAGGTATTTCATATCTTAACATCATTCTATGTGAGTTAAACCAAACAAAACATCATTTTAAAAAATGAAAAATATAAACACAATCACAGCCATTCATTGACTCAGTAACAGTTAGGTTAAAGTGCACGAAATAAACAAATAACCTCCCCCTCCACACACACACGTACAAACACAAAAACCAGAGCTGTGTGAAAATAGAAAATCATTTCTTCCATGCGTAAAACAAGGCACAAAGCCGGCAGCCCAGGGTTGCAGCATTGGATGCGTGATTGCCTGGGTTGGGACCCCTCTCAAGGGGCAGCTCCAGCCTCCTCAACAGCTGCCTCATGATCCAGATAGGTTGCTGGATTCTTACCATCTGGTACCATTTTCCAGGCAGTGGGAAAGAGAAGGAGCAAAAAGGGGCCTGCTCCTAACTCTAAAAGAATCCTTCACAAAAATGGCATCTAACAGTTGCATTCATATTTCATTGGCCTGCTGATGTCACAGTCACATCTGGGGACGGGGAAGGCCAGGAAAGAGTCTTTATTCTGAATGGTCAGGTGCCCAGCTAATAACTGGGGGCTGTAGTGCAAACAAAGGAGGGACGGATGTTCGGGAGGGGAATAGCATTCCCTGCCACGGTTTAGTGAATAACAAACACTCTGAGCAAGAAACATAATGATGGCACTCAAGAGAAGTTTGGGCAACTGCTGGACTTACACACCTGCTTAGTTGTTAGGGCGCAGTTGTCAATGGTGCATTTGATTGTGTTTTTATGTTTCAAGTACAAGAACCACAAAAGGGACTATGTTCTCAGCCCTGCTGGAAAACACTCAGTCTGCTTCCCATTCTGCCTTCCCCAGCTTGAAAGGAAGGGAAAGCTCTTGGAGAGTGTCAGAGAAAAGCAGCCAAGATGACTAAACGCTCCGAACGCTAAGATGGAGAACGGGAAGGGGCCTTTCAAGGAACTGGAATGAGTCAGCCAGGAAAAGAAAGGCCCAGAGGAGGACTGAAAAAAGACCCCCTGCCACATCGAGGACTCAGGGCACGGGGAAGGAGGATCCTGAGAACCGGCAGCTGTTTATCTTCACCAGCAACCCAAGAGAAGGAAAAGGAAGCAGGAGAGGCTCAGGGTGATGTGAGAATAAACCAGCTGCCTGCTGGCTGGGGACACACTGTGCAGAGACTGTACTTATCTCTGAACATCTCTGAATGCTGAGCTGTTTGGATCTGGTCCCCCCTGGGGTGGGCTTTGGGGGGCGGTTGGAGGAGCCTAGGGCAGGTAGAGGGAGGGCGAGTACTTAAATATCTATGGTTTCCTTCCCTCTGCCTCAGTTTCCCTCATGGAATAACTACGTTTTAGAGCTCAGAAAAGACACTGTATTGACTTGAAAAACAAGTTCTGATTTTATATGTGCATAAAAAAAACTATACAATAACAACTACTCAAGAGGCAACACAGGAGGAATGAATTTTCTATACTTTAAAATATCATTTTTTAAATCATAATAGTAATACAATGGCTTTCTCAATTTGAACTGACAACTTTTTAGAGCAGTTACTGAGAGGACACACTGTGGGGTTTATTTTTTTCATTGCTTTCCCACATTAGATCCCTTCTTTCTTGGATTACTGTTCCGTTGGGAAGTAGTATGCTCTCAACCAGTATTTTCAGGAAGGGTCTATGTAGAGATAAACTTTCAGAGTACTTGTGAGTGCTTAACATTTTTATATTGTGTCCTTATGCTAGATTTTGGCTGGCTATAGAATTCAAGGTGAAAACAATCTTTCCTTAGCGTTTGGAGTCATTACTCCAATGTCTTCCAACAACCAATGACCTTCACTGAGAAATTTCTTTTTGTTCATCTCTGAAAAAATTTAAAGAGTTTTTATTTCTAAACTTGGCATTCTGAAATGTCACCAGGATATACACTTGGGATTTTTTTTTTCATTGTCTTTAGTACCTAGTTGACTCTGCCAATTTGAAAACTGAAGTTTTTCTTCAGTTCGAGAAAATGATCTTCTATTATTTCTTTAAATGCTTTGTCTTCAATCACTACTTTCTCCTCCTGGAATGCCTATTAAATAGCTACTGAATCCTCTATGTTTCTTGACATCCCTTCATATCTTCCATTATCACTCCATATTTGGAATATCTCTTTGCCCACATCTTCTAGATCACTAATTGATCTTCAACTTTATCCTCAGCTTCAGTCCTTCTGTTATGTTTTCATTTTGACAATCATGTTTTTAATTTTTGAGAATTTTTTTCTTATTCTCTGGGGTTGTTTTTCATGGCCATCTGTTTCTGTTCTTTTTTCAACAGATAACAGCATCTCTTTTGGAGGTTAGATTACAAAGTGTTGTTGTTGCTGTTTTAAAGTAACAACACTTCTTGGATTCTCTGTCTTCACTCTCTGAAATGACCTATTCCATTTGTCCAAATGGGTCTTCCACAAATTAATTTCCAAGTGTCTGAAGATCCTTGACAGACATGCTTAAGAATATGTTGGTTTTTACAGGCATCTTGCCTAAGTTTTCGTCTGCACATCAGTGGTTTTTATTTACCCAAAAGGCCTTGTCCTGACTCCACCCCCACCAGAAAGGAAGGCTGGCAAGAAGTCTCTGGGGTGAGGGTGTGTCTCCCCAAAAGCAGGCTTCTCTGAGGATGCTGGCCTGGGAGAGGTTTACTCCACAGAGTGCCAGAATCGTGGAGCGCAGTGCCTGTGGCTTCTTGGGGGGTCTTGAGTCCCTTGGGGTCAGATTGGCCTCACCTTCACTCCAGGACCTCCCAGGCAGAGCTCTTACTTGGTTGGAGGGGTCCTTGGGACTGCGGCTGGGACAAACGCTTTAGGGACAGGGCAGGGCTTAGAGGCCCAGCCATTCTGTAGAAGGTCCTTCAGTTCATCACTTCGTTCCCCGCTGACTGACTCCAAGTCTTGGAATTCCTCCAGAGCTCTGCCACAAACACAGCTCCCACTTCCATTGTGGCCTGGTGGCTTTCGTCCCGCTGTGACTTGTTTGAGCCATTTACAGCCTATCTCTTAGAGGTTTTTCAAAATGTCTTGTCATGAATGGAGCCATTTCTTGTTTCCCCTGTCTTTTGACCGTTTTCCATATCCTTTCTCATTTCACTGGGATCTGCGCTTAGTTCTGGGGTTCCCAGTGAGAACAAGGAAGACGCAGCCCCTTCCTCGGGGAGTTTGCATCGTTGAGCAGTAAATAAGCAATTACATTGAATTTCTTGTATTGGTGCACTAAGTGCTACGGGGGGCGGTGGGGTGGGGGTGGGGGGCTCGGGAACCAGGTTTAGCAGGTAAGAAAGGCTTTAAAGGAAAGGGTGTCTAAACTGAGACCTGAAAAGGGAATGGGTGTCAGGGGTGGGCAAGAGTAGGGGTGGAGCCGGGATAGAAAGAAAGGAGCAGGAGCATTCGAGACCAAAGGAATGGCAGGTGACAGTGTGCGACCCTGGACAAATAAAGGAGCTATCCCTTTTGTTCTGGTTTGCTAGCTATCAGATTGCAATATACCAGAAATGGAATGGCTTTTAAGAAGGGGGATTTAATGAGTTGCTAGTTTACAGTTCTAAGGCCAAGAAAATGTCCCAATTAAAACGAATCTATAAAAATGTCCAATCAAAGGCATCCAGGGGAAGATACCTTGGTTGAAGAAGGCCGATGAAGTTCAAGGTTTCTCTCTCAAGTGGAAGGGTACATGGCAAACACAGAGTTTCTCTCTCATCTGGAAAGGCAAATGGTGAACACGGTCAGGGTTCCTCTCTCATCTGGAAGGGCACATGGTGAACACGGTGTCATCTGCTAGCTTCTTCTCCTGGCTTCCTGTTTCATGAAGCTCCCCGGGAGGCATTTTCCTTCTTCATGTCCAAAGGTCGCTGGTTGGTGGACTCTGCTTCTCGTGGCTATGTTGTTCTGCTCTGCTCTCTCTGAATTTCATTCTCTAAAATGTTTCCTCTTTTATAGGACTTCAGAAACTAATCAAGACCCACCCAAATGGATGGAGACAGTTAATCCAGTCTAACAACCACTTTTGATTAAATCACATCTGCAGGGAGATGATCTAACAAACAATACTGAATAGGGATTAGAAGAAATGGCTGCCTTTACAAAATGGAATTAGGATTAAAACATGGCTTTTCTAGGGTACATACATCATTTCAAACCAGCGCACCTTTCATTATGACTCCTGAGATGGGATGGACAAGTGAAAGACCTACACAGCAAACTGCTTCTGAGAGCTACCCATCCTGTTCACTGGAGATGCCCCCTTTTCAGTTATTGTTATTTCAAAAGAAGAAGGAAACCAGCATTTATAAAGGGCCTATGATGAAGATGGCCACATACATTATCGCCATTAATTTTCTCAGTCATCCTGTGAAATGGGCATTATCGGTACCAGTGTAGAAGTGAGGAAACTGAGGCTCAGAAAGCTTAAGTAACTTGCCCAAAGTCACCCAACTGGGAAGTGGTAATGCTTGGATTCTAATCCAGTTGGGGCATCACAAAAGTCCCCACACTTTCTTCCTATGAGGGGCTAATTGCTTCAATCCCTGTAACTTCTGGTCATCTCCAAAAGAAAGAGTGTGCCCGGGCCTGACTGGAAAGGGGGAGAAGTCAGGCTGAGGCTGAGCCTCACAGCATTAAAGCAACTATTGAAACAATGATGAATCAGAAGAGGACACTAGAATTTTCAAAACGTCAAATCCTGAACCCACTAGAGCATATGATCTCCAGCTTTACAGTATATTAAGAAGTCTGAAAGTACATAATGTACTTAGAGTAACAATTTGATCCAGAAAGCTCTCTGCCCAGTGACCTGTGTCCTAAATTCCCTGCCTGAGAAAGGAATTCTCCCTTAAATGTCAATCCTGTGCATCAAACCCTCTCCTGCTACCTCTTGGACATTGAAGCAGAATCCATTAATCCACTCATTTATCACATGTGTACTAACTATGTCACATACCAGTATTGGGGATAGTTCCCAAATACTTCTTCAGCTCCAATTTCTACCCTCTCCACCCTGCTTTGTAGGATGGACTTTCTGTTGGATTTGGCTAATTGGAGACCCCAGCAGGAGGTTGGGGTGGGGGGGTGTCAGAGTAGAATGAGTTTGATCTATTTACTAGCCTGGCTTTCTCTCAGTAGGGCTGCTGTGGGTTGGCTGCTCAAAAGCAACATTCCCTGGTTCTCAGTATGCAGCTAATGAAAATGCTTTTACTTCTCTCCTTCTCTATCAGTAAAAATAATTCAAAGCACTTTGCTTCCACCATCCTGCCTCAGGGCTAAATCGTAATATAATCTGTCATAATATAATCTGGAGGGACCTCGTTTATCTTGATATTCTATGGAAAATCACATTGGTCCATTACACTGACAGTATTATGCTAATTGGATCTAGTGAGCAGAAAGCAGCAAGTAACCTCAGATGCCTCGGTAAAACACACACTTGTGCCAAAGATTTGGCTAAACAACCCTTTGCAAATTCAGGGTCCTGCTGCATGGATGAAGTTTCCAAAGGTCCAGGGGTCTAGGAGAGACAAGTTGTTGCACCTTATCCCACCTATCCTGTAGGAGACACACTTAGTGGGTTTCTTTGAACTTTAGAGGACGCTGAAATCCTACTTGGGGGTTCGGCTCTGACCTAATTATTGGGTAACTTACAAGGCTACCAGTGTTGAGTGGGGCACAGAGTGTGAAAAGGCTCTGAAACAAGTGCAGGCTGCGTGGCTAGCAGTCCAAGCAGCTGCCCTAGTGGAATAGAAGAAACTGGCCAGACAGAGATGTTGTACAGGGCCCTGGGAGAGACCCAGTAAGACCCAAGTAAAGCTGGGACTTCTACTGCTCAAACTATTTCCACTCAACAAGGCAGCTCCTGCATGGGCCAGGGACCCCAACGGAGACTGAGCTTCTGGCCTCAGGTGACCAGGTGCCCATATGACTCAAGCTGCCCAACAAGAGGTGGATACACTCAGCAGCATTCATTGTAAAGTGGAACTGGTATATGAGACCAAGCTCTGGTACATCTGAAAACCAGGCAAAATCTTCGTAGCAGGTGGCTTCAGCTCCCATAGTACCTGCTCCTACAGCCTCAACACATACCAGTGGCCTTATGAGGAGGTCCCCATGGCCACTTATTACAGGAGGAAAAGTATGGGCCTCATTTATTGATGATCTACATGCCATAATGGGAACAGTCAGAAGTGATTGGGCCATAACCCCACTCAGGGGTGGCTGGAAAGAGAAGAATGAAAGGCAGTCCCCCCAGTGGGCAGAGCTGCAGGTATTACGTCTGGTTTACTTTGTATGGAAGGGCAGATGGTCAGGGCACGGACCATCGAATTCACAGGAAGTGACAAACAGGTTCACCAGTGCGCTGGTTTGAAAGGATGTATGTACACTAGAAAAGCCATGTTTTAATCCTAAATCCCATTTTGTAAAGGCAGCCGTTTCTTCTAATCCTTATTCAGTATTGTATGTTTGAAACTGCAATTAGATGTGATTTAATCAAGAGTGGTTGTTAAGCTGAATTAGGTGGAGGCATGTCTCCACACATTTTGGTGGGTCTTGATTAGTTTACTGGAATCCTATGAAAGAGAACAACAAGAGAGAAAGCCAGGAGATTTCTGAGAGAGCAGAGAATGACATAGCCACAAGAGAGGAAGCAGAGAGTCTACCAGCCAGCGACCTTTGGAGATGAAGAAGGAAAACTCCCTCCGGGGAGCTTCATGATACGGGAAGCCAGGAGAGAAAGCTAGCAGATGATGCTGTGTTTGCCACATGCCTTCTCACTTGAGAGAGAAACCCTGAACTTCACCGACCTTCTTGAATCAAGGAATCTTTCCCTGGATGCCTTTGATAGAACATTTCTATAGACTTGTTTAATCGGGACATTTTCTCGGCCTTAGAACTGTACACTAGCACTTATTAAATTCCCCTTTTTAAAGGCCATTCTGTTTCTGGTATATTGCATTCTGGCAGCCAGCAAACTAGAACAACTAGGCTGGTTAGAAACTTGGAAAAAGCAAATAAAAACTTTGGTTACAAGGAGGGCTGGTGGAGAGGTATGAGGTCGGGCCTCTCAGAATAGGCCCAGAATGTGAAGCTGTTTGCAGTCCATGTAAATGCCCAACAGAACACGCACTGTGAAGGAGGCGCTCAGTAATCAGGAAGTCAAAAGAAGGCATCCTGTGGATGCCTGTTGGTCACCACCCATGTGTTTCCTTGATAGCTCCATGCACCAAGTAGACATGAGGCAGGGACAGAAGCTATGCGTGCAACTCAATAACATACTCTTTCTCACACCAAGACTCATCTGGCTCCTGCCATTGCTGACTGTCCATCTGTCAGCAGCAGATCAACCCTGAAATGGCACCACTGCCCAAGGGGACCAGCTGGAGACCTAGGTGCCAGTAGACAACATTGAACATAGGACACTTTCCATTGGGTGGTGGGGGACAGAATTACTTAAAAGAGATAGATACTTGCTCCAAACATGGATTTGACTTCTCTACCCCCAGTCCTTCTGCCAGCATCAACATTCCTAACTCATAGATTGTCTTATCACTACAGTGTCCCAACTCAACATCTCCTTTGAAACATATTTTTTCATTCCAAGCAGTAATTTGAGAGTGGGCTCATGACTAGGCAATCCACTGGTTTACCACATCTCACTCTCTAGAAAGATAGCCTAACAGAATGGTAGAATGGCTGGCTGAAGACACAGACATAGCGACAGCTGGAAGACGATATCCTGCAAGGTGGGATATTTTCCAACAGGATGCAGTAAATACCTTAAACCAGCAGCTAACATATGGCGCCCTCTCCCTATACCAGATTGCATTGTCCAGGAATGAAGAGGTGGAGGTTGGAGTGACGTGACTGATAAAAGCAGGCAATTTACATGGCACCAGAATTACAAAAATAAAGAAGATGTAGTTCTAACCTCAGGGAATTCATGTGTTTCATAGACAAAATGATTAGGTAGGAAAATACTTAAAATTCCATGCAACAAAAAAAGCATGAAAGAGGTGTATGGAAGGTACACAGTTGCCACCAAGGAGGAAGAAATCAACTTTGCTTCCTGATGGGGTAGAGCAAGGGTTACAGGAACAGGGGACACTGCCCTGGAAAGGAAATAGTTGAACTGGGTCTTAAAGGATGAAAAAAAAGTTGAGAATATCTTTTTTTTTTTTTACAGCCTCACGAAACAGTAGGTTCTTTAATTCTCCCAGGTACCATAAACATTTCCAGCATGATATGACTAAAGCAGAGGAAATCCAGAAAAGAGAAATGCACCGTGACAGTCTCAGCAAGAGATGGGGATGTCAGGAATGGGGGCTGGGAGGAGGTGAGGCACAGATGGCTTTCATTCCATTTCAAGAGTTTTCTTCTGCACTATCCTGCCCAATAATTATAAACCTTCACCATTTAATCTACTTCTAGGCAGAACTGGGGAGTCTCCACTTGCTGCCTCCTTCCTAAAATCAGCCACTACTAAAGAGGTATAATGGGTTCTTTGTAACATTGATAGTTTCGTTTATCAGCTCTTTATCCAATTAAAAACCTACAGGAAATATGGAAGACAATCTATTGTTCAATATATTTTCAATAACCCATAGAGGTGCAATTAGCAAAATCTGTGGTGCACTCTACAGAACAAACAAACTGGTTTATTCCAGAAATAAACTACATGGGGAGCAAAAGGTTTTCAGGAGCTCTAAAAGCCATATCAAACTATTAAGAGTGATCTTTACTTGAATCCTGATTTAAACAGTTAAAAAAAAACTGTAAGACAATTGGGAAAATGCAATCAGTAATGGTTATCTGATGATATCAAGGATTTTGTTAGTATTTTAAAGTATCAAAATGTTTTTGGCTTTGTCATTTAGAGATACATATTGAAGTATTTTCAGGTGAAATTATCTGATGAGTGGGATTTGCTTCAGAATAATTCAGAAGAGGAGGAAATGGGTGCTGGTATGAATGAAACAAGACTCGTCATGACTTGAAAATTATTAACGCTGGGCCATTAGGACATGTTGGTTCATTGTATTAGTCTATCTATTTTATATGCATTTTAAATCTTCTACAGTAAAAAAAGTTAGGACAAAAAACCTCACCAAGAAGTATGGCAGTAGGAAACATTTGGGCTTGAAGGGGGCTCAGAGGAGAGTCAGGGGTGAGGTGACAGAGCCAAGGGACAGGACAGCTGCTCCTTCACACCCTCGCTCAGGAATAGATTGGAGATGCCCACATTTCTAATTGGGAGTTAGAATATCGATTATTTCTCCACAATTGGATTTGCCAAAATGGTGACTTGAGCCCCTCCCAGGTTAGAGTAGAAACAAGAATTTTACAGAGAAAGACCTGTCCCCAATCTTCTGATACAAGATGTAGAGAAATGTCCCGGATTTGCAGTGAAAACAATTCTGAATATCCAGTGCTTCTCAAACTTTAATTATGTGTGCAAATCGCCTGGTTTTGCTAAACAGAAGACTCTGATTCAGTAGGTCTGGGTGGGGACTGAGATTCTGAATTTCTAGAGGTCCCAGGTGATGCTGTCCTTGGACCACACTGTGAGTACAATGTCACAGAGCTTGGTTCACACACGTGTTACAATTCCAATCACCTGGGTTAAAAACATCACCACCACAAACTAATAACTAAGCCCTTTCTCACAGAGATTCTCATTCAACTGGGGCTTGAATATTGTTTTTTTTTATAAACTTTTTATTAATTAAAAAAATTAACAAAAAAACATTAAGATATCATTCCATTCTACATATACAATCAGTAATTCTTAATATTATCACATAGTTGCATATTCATCATTTCTTAGAACATTTGCATCGATTTAGAAAAAGAAATAAAAAGACAACAGAAAAAGAAATAAAATGATAATAGAGAAAAATGATCATACATACCATACCCCTTACCCCTCGCTTTCATTTACCACTAGCATTTCAAGCTGAATTTATTTTAACATTTGTTCCCCCTATTATTTATTTTTATTCCATATGTTCTACTCTTCTGTTGATATAGTAGTTAAAAGGAGCATCGGACACAAGGTTTTCACATTCACAGAGTCTCATTGTGAAAGCTATATCATTGTTCAATCATCATCAAGAAACATGGCTACTGGAACACAGCTCTACATTTTCAGGCAGTTCCCTCCAGCCTCTCTGCTACATCTTGAACAACAAGGTGATATCTACTTAATGCATAAGAATAACCTCCAGGATAAC
>PVIY010017570.1:16586-49313 GCA_004026745.1 Myrmecophaga tridactyla | reverse complement strand
CTGAAATAGTGTAAGCTTTCATTTATCCAGTCTTTCATTTAATCAATTCTTGCTAATCATTTAATACATTATGTATCTATTACTTCAGTCATCAGAATCCCCATTTGTAAAATGAGGGGCTTGAATGATTTTGATGGTTCCACCACCCAAAGCTGTTTTTCTTTCCATCACACAATGGAATCCAAATATTGAAAGATTCTGTGCATCAAATCTTTCAAAACATTGCAATCAAATCAAAGTTGCATTGTTGATTAATAATCACATTGTTTCTCCCCTTTAAAATAATTACTGATCAGAATGCTATTTACTATTTTACTCTGGTTTTCTCACCCAGGTGGTAAGACGGGAGTGTTCAGAGCCTCCAGGGACAGGGTCCTCTGAGCTAGGATGAGCCACATCTGTACCCATCGGCTGAGGGTTCCCCAAAGGGGACAGTCCAAGGCGTGCTATTGTTCCTTAAACCCAAGGTAAGGGGTTGGAGGCTGGCAATGACATTAAAACAGTAATTTTTCATGTATCTCCACTCTAATTGGCAGGCTGCAACTTGATGCTAATTGAACAATAATGTGGGTTTTTTCCCCTAAAGATAAAAGTAAAGCCTGTTTGTTGTAAAACTGTACAAAGGCAGGAACTTGAATCAGGGCCACCCGTCGTGCTCGGGCAGGTAGCAGGAATACATGCAGCAGGTTGGTTCAAGCAGAACAAGGTGAAGGCTGGTGATGTGCAATGGGCAAAGCTAGGCAGGTAGAGAGTAACTGCGGGTCACAGGCAGCTGGCAATTGGTCATCTCTCTTAAAACAATCATAATTTCTTCAGTCGCAGACAACTGCTGTTAAAATTTTAATATGATATCTTTCCCCTTTTTATTTGTACACATAATCTTTATGTTTCTATGTTCAATTTTAAATTAATTAAAATTACCATTTAATGTAAATATGGTATCCTAATGAACAGCTTGATCTTGTTTAGTTCACTTAATATACCATGAGTATCTCTTCGGGTCATCAAATAATCTTTAAATATCTGATTTTAACAGTTGTACACCTTTTTAACATGTGACTAACAATTTCTTCTTTTGGACATTCAGGCTGTTCTCATGAAAATGTGCTTAAACATCTTCAGGTGACTTGGTTCCAAATGGTTCTCCCCATCCTTTCCCACTCAGATCTACGGGGAGCCTCAAAAGTGGTGTAGTCTCTTGCAGGCAGATGTCTGGTTTGGTTTTATGAAACTGTGGACTTGCTGTTGGCTAACACACTGTGCAGTGCTGATGGAGAAGCCCCACCTCCAGGGAAAGGAAACCACACCACGTTTGTGTTTTATTTGTCCCCCAACACATAGCGCTTACTTAAATATTGGATAAAAACTTGGGAATTTCCCAGGGATGGAAAGTAGAGTTAACTTGATTATGGCCTAACTGAAATTGTTTTTATATTACTTTGAATTTTATTTAAAGTAGGACTAAAACTTCTTGGCAACAGAGTACCACAACCCCAAGTGCACCCCTTCCTTTCCATCCTTTTGGCCACATCGATGCAGCAACTTTTTCTCCCTGCTCCTAATCAGCTCTTCATTATTCCGACAACACCTCTCTGATCACATCTCTCTTATTCACTGAACATCAGTGACTCCTCATCATACTCAAAATAAACCTTAATTTCCATGGCTAGGGATTCAAGGTCCTGTATTTGAGGCTGCAAACTGCTTTTGCAACCTTATTTCCCATGTTCTCCTTCACACATTTTTTGCTTATAGGCAAAGCAGCATAATGTTAATAACTATCCTTTACTAACTGGATGTGTCAGGCAGGTTTAAGTCTATTATCTGGAATACCCACTACAACCCTACGAAAAGCAAATACTGTCTTATTTTGTCTATGAGGAAACAGGTTCAGCAATTATAAGGGAAAGGGTTAGGATTTGAATCCTGAGTTTTTCCACTCTGCCTTCTTGCTTCTGATTTGCTCCTCAGAGGCATCTAATTGGCTGTTTGCTTTCCTGCCTCTGAGCTTTTCCTTCAGCTTCTCAGACAACCCGCCCTGTCCTTCGGCTCCCTGCCTGCTGAAACCCTGTTCACTGTGCAATGCTCGGTTCCTGCTGCCCTCTTCCCCACTGAGCTCCCGGCCTGCCCACCTGGACGTGCTTGCCCCGCCCGGCTCTGAGCCATCTGATACTCACCCCCAGCCGTCCCTGGGCCAATGGCTCAGGCTCCCTTCACCTCCGCTGCGCAGTCTCCTTCCCCTACAGCTCCCCCCACACACCCCCAGCCCTCACGTTTAGCCAGGCCAAATCCCTTCTCATCTATCAAGCTCCAGACGCTCCAGAGAGACCACCCTGACCCCCAATCTCAGCCACTTCCCTCTGTGACACTCTTTCACAACACTAGCCATAGGGCTACCTCTGCATTTGCTTTCTTTTCTATGTCTCCTCCATTAGAAAGTAAGCCCCAGGAAGGCACCACGTCGGCTCTGCCCACCGCTCTACCATTTGTTCCTAACGCAATGTGTTGCACTCAGAAGGCGCTCCCTATCCAATGAATACCTAGATGAATCCTTGTCACATGTCTGCGAAAATGTTTTAAAAGGCAGAAATTATGCCTTATTCCCCACGGTGCTGCACACATTGTCAGAGAGGGATGAGAAAATGCTTATTAAATAAATGAAGTCCCTCCTGGAAGCAAATGTACTCAAAGCCATGGGCCCCATGGCCAAAATGAATGCTTCAGCAGTGGGAACACATGAGAGGCTGGAGAATATGAGAGTATATTGGAAAATTTTGCTAGTTGGGTCAACTCCAATTTGACAAAAACTGGCCAACTGCTTTTCCTCGAGGGACCTCTCTGCCGGCATCCTTTCTTAACGCTAATTAGTCAAGTGTGTGCTGTGATGCAGAACACTTGTGGCCAGTAAGAATTAGAGAGACTGTCATTTCTCAAAAGACCCACAAGAAGCAGCAAAAGTAAGCCATGGGGAAGGAGAAGAGGGAAAGAGAAACTGCTGTCCAAATGAATCACATTGAAATAAGTTCAAGTAAAAATAAATCCACGTATAAAAGAACTGTACAAATGTTAGCAGTATTTTCACAGCTGGGTTTCTTTGCCTAAAATACTTAGCACTTACTTTAGAAAACTCTCTTCTAAAAAGGAATGGTCTGACTGATCACAGAAGCTGAACTCTAACGGAACTCTGACTTCAGGCTTCACTTTTTCCCAGACGGGAATAAAAATAATGACTTCTTATAAGCCAGGACCTTACTCGACATGAATTCACGCCGGGCTGTGGTTGGTGACCTTATCTCAGAGATGAGGAAATTAAGGTAGGGCTTATTTTAGGAAGCTGCAAGCATTCAGCATATTTAAGTCTTGATTAGGGCCCTGGATTTAAAATACTTGCCCCTGGAAAATACCAACTTTGTCTGTTTCCATGGCACTGCAAACATCCCCCTTGAATAACTGCCCAGTCGCTTTTGTACAGGGATTAGTGGTGTTCCAAAAGGATCCACATCCACATTCCTGGTATTTATTTCCTTTAGATATTGAGAGGACATGGCATGTCTTTGGTTTCAAAGGCCAAAGCCATATGACATGACTAATCGCTCTGACTCACTTGTGGGGACTGACCCTTGGAAGCGTCACTCCAAACAGCAGGAAGAGGGACTATATATATATATTAATGAAAGTACATGCTTCATGTCTAACTATACATGCAAAAACTATACAGACGAATATGTTAGCTAAATAAAAACATAGCCTTGTATTATATGTTGTAAAGGCTAGGGATGATTGACATTCTGTGTTGGTTACTAGCTGTCGGGACAAACCAATAGAATTAGACACAGGCCATGTTATAATAAGTTTACACCCCAGGAGATGCTATTTCTATCAGTAATTGGGATTTCTAAAATTTAGCATACTTTGGTAAAAGCAAAGGAATCTTCAAAATTACCAAAAATATACACTTAGTGGGAAAACAGGAAACACATTGTAAGAAAACATTCTTTGCGCTTACAGCCCCTGGTGACGGTGCTTTTTTATGACTTGAATTCTGCGTCATAAATTATTTACAACTCTTTACCTCGCTGTCTTGTTTCTCTGCCCAGAGTGTGAGTCTCAGGGCCTCATCATCTGACAAATCTTTGTACCCTCTTTGTACCCTCAGCGTCTCCCAGGTGCCTCAACTTCCAGTCATGCAGAGAGGTTGTGAAGGAGGATGTCATCAGTTAAGTAAAGTTTGACGACAAACTGTGATCACAAAAGTCAAATGTGGATGTATTGACTTTTTTCTTTCTTTTTTTGTGTATGCTGTATGGCGGAGCCACATTTCATTGTTTTTCCATTACTGCAGCACCATTTGTTGAATTTTTATTTGTTTGTTTGTTTTGCTTGTTTGTTTTTTTGGGGGGAAGTGCTTGGACTGGGAATCGAACCCAGGTCTCCAGCATGGCCGGCAAGAATTCTACCACTGAACTACCCTTGGACCCCCAGTATTGGCTTTTTAAAAAATGGACTTTTTAATTCTTTGAGGTGCAGTTCTGCTCATTTAAACACATATGTGTTTGTGTAACCACTGCCACAATCAGGGTAAAGAACAGTTCTGTCACCCCCAATAGCCTCCCTCGGCACCTCTTTTGTGTCCTACCCTCCCCCAACCATAAACTCTGGCAACCACTGATCTATTCCGAAATATATCCAAGTTTTTGCATGTATCAATGGCCCATGCTTCTTTATTGCTGAGAAGTATTCTGTCACACAGATGTCCCACAGTCTGTATCTCCAGTCATTGATTGAAAGATATTTGATTCATTTGCAGTATGCAGTTATGACAAATAAAATTGCTATGAATGTTCATGTCCCAATTTTCATGAGAATATAAATTTCCATTTCTCTAGGGTAAATACACAAGAGTGGTATTGCTTGTTCATATGGTAATTGCGTATTTAACTTGATAAGCTGCCAAGCCATTTTCCAGAGTGGTGGTCCATTTTGCATTCCTACCAGCAGTATAGGCAAGTTCCAACTGATCTGCATTTGTGCCAGCAGTTGGTATTGTCAACATTTTTTAAATGTTTGACATTCTAATAGGCATGTCACAGTATCCCATCATGATTTAAATTTGCATGACACTAATGGCTCATAATGTTGAACATCTTTTTATTTGCTTATTTGCCAACTTTAGATCTTCTTAGCTGAAGCTTCTGTTCAAGTGCATTGCTCCCCTTTTCTGGGGCTGCTCGTTTACCTACTGTTGAGTTTTGAGAGTTCTTTATATATTATGGATACAAGCCTTTGTAGTATATGTAATTTGCAAATATATTCTTCCAGTCTATGGCTTGTCTTTTTTTTTTTTTTAATGGTACCTTTGACAGAGGAAGTTTTTAATTTTGGTGGTCTTATTTAATAATTCTTTACTTTTAAAGATTATGATTTTGGTGTCTAACTCCAGATCATCTTTGCCTAATTCCAGATCATGAAGATTTACTCCTAAAAGTTTTACAGTTCTTTGATGAATGTATTGCTTCTGATGGACATGGGAATGCGTTATGGTAATAGATTTCCTTCTCGATTCTACCACCTATTCCTCTTCACTCGGGAGGTTTAGGAACTTTCTGGACAGGATTTCATGTCTGAGAATGGCCCTTCCATCAAATACAAGTCTGCAGTCTCTGATCTACAGTTTAACATTCAAAAATATCTGATGAGCAAGTTTTCTTCATGTGTGTAAGATTCATTAGGTGACAACACCTGACCTGAACCTATCTGAGACTCTTTGGAGTCTTGATTTACCTCCTCTTAATGCAATCATCATATATTTGGTTACAGAAGAGCTCACGTGTTTAATTATGGGGTCCTACCCCAGAGCCTGTTTTGGGGTATACCATAATATTCCATGTGTGCCCTGTATTTCATTTCTACCATCTGGAAAATTCTGACTTCAGAAGTTGCCCACATGAATTTCAAGGAAGGGACTGTGTATCTAAAGTTTAAAGTGTTGTCATATCACAGTTTTTGTGGTTGCTGTGCTGCAGGTGCTTTTCTTCAGGTTCCTAAACCTTGTCCAAAAAGTTCTCACTGATGGGACTGAGGAGGGGCAGAGGGGACATCCACACACTTGTTCAGTCAACCTAAAGGGATGTGTTTTCTCTTGTAACAAAGGAAGAATGTTGATCCATTTTTAATTTCCCGTTGTTCTTTAGGGCAATGCATGAAAATACTGACCTATCAGCCCCTGGATATCAGAGAAGGACTTAGTTTTCACACTGTGTATGTGTAAGTTAGAAAGAGGATGGGAAAACTGCATGAGGCCCCTGCTTGGACAACCCACCCATCGGCTCACCAAAATTGGATGCTGGTACCTTTCAGGGCAGGCTGAAAACCTAGCAGGGAGACCACACAGGTGGGCAAAAGGCAGCCTGGTCACAATACCACGTCATATCACGTTCACCAGTGCCTGGAGCTATACCATGAGGAATTCAGCTTTGCCTTCTTCTGCGGTGGCAGCCAGGGAAGTCAGGCCTCTGCAGCACCCTCCTGTGTTTTCTCCTACACTCTCATCGGGCTAGAAGATACACTGTGACCTTTCGATTCATGTCTTTCCTTCTCATGTACTGCTGCAAAGATTAGGATGAGGACCTATGATTTGAATCCGTCCTTTGGGTGAAACCAAATTGTACTTTGAGCAAGTTCAGTCTACCGACTTCCAGAAGCTTGTCTCCAGATTTAAAAATTAAAGAGAACCAAACTCGGAGATGATGCAACCAGAAAGAGGGATTTGACTTTCACTTTCTTTCAGTTATGTATTTTTGTCTTGAAAAGTTCAGTTGGAGAAAGGCAGCTGGAGATGAGGTGGGCCTGGCTCAAGGGCACAGCCGTGTTGAGAAACTCAGAATGTTTGTTTTTGTGGCTCGACACCTCTCTTCTCTTCCAAAAAGAAAACAGGAGCTCATTATACCGACAGCAGAAGCCCAGAAGGTTTTAGGTGGAGATTAAGCCTTACTCACAAACACGGAGGCGCCTGTTCAGCTTCTTGGTAAAAAGATTTTAGCAGCTTTTAAAAATTGTTAGCAAGCAGCATTGCTCTGCTTTCTAAATTATTTGGAGAACTTGTGACCTGAAGCTTTCATGAAGTTGATGTAACAGTTCTGGAAATCTCTTGACTTGAATTTGAGACTCTTTTGCACACAGCTGCAGTATGTCCACCATCAGCAGCAGTCGGTACCCAGAAAGCAGGGGGGACATAGGGAGGAAAAAACAAGACACCCTGAAAGGATTTCCTGGGCTGCAGTTCTACACGGTGGCCACCAGGTGTCCGTCTTCACACAAGCAGTCTTTATTTGGATGCTGTGACCCTACTAGACTACAGGATTGTTTTTAAAACCAAAGAAAATTTCTGGACGTTGATGCAAGTGGGTATAAATGTACGAACGTAAAGCAAGCTCTCAAAACCAAACCAAATCATTTACAATCCTCCATTTAAGTCGAAGTCATCAATTGGAGATTGTGGCTATCTTCTCAAGCTGTTTTAGAGAACTATTTGGGGCAGTAAATGGCCAATGGATTTTAGAAAAGATGAGAAAAAAACAAAAACAAAAACATTCTGTCTTCTTCTGACATCTCATCATCCTGTGTTTGTGAAAGGCAGGATTCTTAGCAGGCAAACAGTTTCAAGTTGCCAGGAACATTTCTTTGGGTAAAAATAGTCAAATCCTATTCTGAGCTGGTTCCTGAACTCCAAAATAGTTACATATGATGGTCCAGGTTCCACCATAGCTTGTTCTCTAATTTCATACCCGGATACTGTTGGAAAACATCTCTTCCTGAAAATGCAGAAATGAAGTTTGATTTCTTTCTCCCCAGTATTACTAGTGACATCGTAGCAGAATGAGACAACGCTAGGATGTCTTTAAAAATGGGATTTACAGCACTTGAGCAGGTTCTCGGAAGAAGTGGCATTCTTGTGATCTGAAAAGAAATGTCAGCAGATGAAGGGATAACGCATATCTTCCAGCCTCCTTTTGTTTGCGTTAGCCCAAGGAAAATGTTTCTACCAGGTCAAAAGTGGCTACAGGAATCTCTTTTCATTCTCTTGCTTGATGAAACATGGAAGTTCCTGAGAGCCTTAGATGTCCTTTTTATTTTTTAACTAAATCATACATGGGCATGATTAAAAATTAACAAGTACAGAAGAAGTACTTTATGAAAAAGAATTGTACTCTCCTACACTACTATTTTAGAGGAGTCTTGAGAGAAAGACAAGCTAAATCTACTGTGCATCCAAGTATGTGTTGAACCAGAAGATGTCCCTTTGTTGGTACTCTTTATCCTTGTTTGGTTCTGCTTTTCTTCTTTTTTCATGGGCAGGCACCGGGTCTCCCACAGCAGGCGAGAACTCTGCCACTGAGCCACCGTGGCCTGCCCTTGGTTCTGCTTTGTAAAATATATCTTTAGGACAATAAATTCCGTCAGTACAGTGACCATATTGATCAAACTCTCCAGGGCAGGGACGCAGGGTTCTCTAAGGGCTGTACTTTCACCCTGATGACCTGTAATGCCTGCTTCCTCAAATAGGTATAGATATTTATTAAAGCTGTTTCCTCCCATATTTTGTGGTCCTTAATATTGTTTCTTATGATACATTCATTTGACAGATATTTCTTACTATCATGGACCTCATGCTGTAGATAAAATAAAAATGACTTAAAAGTCCCATTTCTGCCTCCCAATCTCTCTCTCCTCCCCTCCCCCCCAAAAAGACTTCTGTGAAAAGAAGTCTACAATCTGTTTTCTAAATACATTTCTGGATCTTATGGAATAAAGTGGACATATCCTATGCAGTTGATATTTGTGCTATAGAACAAATTCTGTTTTATTGGTCACATTAAGTGCTTTCAAAATTTAGGGTTTTTTTTATAAAAGAATATGGTCATTCAAATACATGAAATAGTGTCATATTACAGTAGAGTGGAATACATGAATCTTTGTGTTCACATTAAATTACCATGCAAATTATCTCCCAAATATTATTAGATTCACTTAATAGATGCAAGCAGAGAGGCAAGGATTACTATATCCATTCTATAAAAAGGAAGATAGAAATTCACTTTGTAAAATTAGTTTCTCTTGGCATCAGTTGTCTGGATATGATTATTTTACTTTTATTCTTATATTTAAGTTTTAACCACCTGTTTCCAAAATATCCTGGAATGTCTGCAACTGATATTCCTTTCTCTACAAGCATAGCATCCATGGTGATGAATGAACATAGGAGGAGAAATCAAAGCAGCCCTAAACTGGGAGTCAGACTTAAATGCTTAGGTTAATCCTGGCTAGAATAAAATAGAGAGCATCCATCTCTCAGTTTCCTCTGAAAACTGTTCTTCAAAATCTGAGCATTACAGCAATAAAGGGCCAAATGAAAGGTTTTCTCACCAGACAAGATAAAATGGTGGGAAGAAATTTGTACTTTTTGAGGATGTTAAATCTGGGCCAGTTACTATGATTTAAAAAGGAAACAGCCAGGTCCATGCTGCTTTGTAAACCTGTGAAAATAAGCAGTCTGCTAAAGCAGAAAATGCACCTATAAATTTGGTACAAGATAAATTCAGCATCAAGGAAAATGTTCATGTTCTTTCATTTATTTGCTAAGCACCAACTATAAGTTTTTGCACTGATTTTGCTATTGACTGCTTAAGGAGGGCACACGTGCACTCACTGAGCGTTTACTGGGTGTCAGCACTATTTCAGTTTCAGCCATGTAAATGAACAGATGTGGGTCTCATTATCAAGAGGGATAAGCAAATGGATCTTATAACTCATCAAAATAGCGCTTTGCGGACTTTTAATGATATGAACACCGTTACAGCATCTCTGAGAATTGATTTTGACCATCACACATAGGGCAATTGAACTTGGCCTTAGAATGCAACTAGGTTTTGGTTAGCCAAGAAGTGGGGAAAATGTTGCCTTTTAGGAAAAAATGAAGAATACCATGAAAATAGAGACAATGTGGAATTACATGCTCAGGAAGAGTATAAAATGGTGCAGCTGGAGCTGAAGTGTGCATGGGACAAAAGTTGCAAGGGATGAATCCAGAAGAGGATAAACTGAAATGACATTATGAAAATTTTTGACAAGAATTTTCTGTGACAAGGAGCATAAAAGTTAACAGGTATTGGCTATATTTAGAGAATGCTCAACAGTTTTTTTAAAAAACAAACAAACATTGTATTACAACTTTATCACTTAGGGCTCTTTAGGTTGCAGCAAAATATCCCGTGCAAGTGGCTCAAACAGAAAGAGTTTACTCGTTTGTATACATGAACAAGTCCATGCGTGAAGTTCCGTCACAGCTTAAATGCAACGACCAAATGCCCTCACCAGGACCCATCTCTCTGTTTGCTCTGGGTTGCCTCCTAGAGGGAATGCCTTACCTCACGCTTACCTAATGTGGCCAAATGCCAAGTTCTAAAGCAAGCTCTTTGGTGAGGATAATCGAATCACTGACAGGAGTTTTTAGCCAGGAGTTTTTAGCCTAGGACATGCAGTCTGTGGGAATCCCAATGCCCAAAAGTACTGTGGTCAAAAGAAGGGGGAATCGATGTCGGACAACAAAACAAAATGGCAAAACTAAGCCCCTGCAAAGTTAAGGAACTTGCCCAATCGTCCCTGCTAATAAGCAGCAGAACCTTTCAATTCCCAGTCCCTTGCTGTTCTAAACTATCATTGTGGGGAAACTCTAAAAGCTGACCATTAAAAATTTTGGCAAGGGAGTTATGTGGCCAGGTCCACGTTTAGAAAAGTAACTTAGGGCAATATGGAGGACAGACTGAAGGCAAATGAAACTAAAGGCAGGATTAACGGGGGACGTCTTCCATGTCTGAAGGAGGGCAGAGGTAGTGGGACTGGCAAGACAAAGCAAATGAGAGAGACATTTCAAAGGTAGAATCAAGTAAAATTAAACAAATTTAACCAGAAAATGAGGGAGAAGGAAACATACTCCTTGTTCCTTGTCCCTCACCCTGCAAAGTGCGTTAGAGGTCAGTTTTCCCAAGAGTTTCATATTTCTTACATTCCTTTCATATGAATTAGTCATTCATTTGATGTCATTCATATAATAAGCTAGTCATAAAAGATACATTAAATGACTGACTCTCTGCCTGTCACTTAAAAGAAAACCAAACGATGAGAACCACTCTTCTCTCAAGAACTGCCAAGCAGGGGTTTCTGGCAAACTCGGTTATAATGATACAATTGATAAGGCAGAGACACAGGAAGAGGAATTAAGGTGTCAAAGAGGAGAGAGAGTGAGGGTAGCTAGAGTGGATGCTGGCATGGTAGCTAGAGTGGATGCTGGTATGGTAGCTAGAGTGGATGCTGGCATGGTAGCTAGACTGGATGCTGGCATGGTAGCTAGACTGGATGCTGGGATGCCACCTAAATCCCTTCTTCAAGACTGAGGCACTCACTAACACACCATTGCTGAGAATATCGATGGCTGACTACTCTCAGCTGAGTCTTTGTCCAGGAATTGCCCTCAACTGAGGAATGTCACCTTTCTCCAGGACAAGCCACCTGGGGTGGGGCTAGGAGCATCCACATACAATGATGAGTCTTTGTGAGGTATAAAACAGCCCCTTGCCTCAAGGTAGGAGAACTTTGAAGAGCCATTCCAACTTCAAACCTTCCAAGGGGATTTGCTGGGGCCCTGGTAGCAACTGCGTTCCATTTCAGCTCTTCCCTCTATTTAATCATGTTCCCTTCGTTCTCCCACTGCCATTGATTCCACTGTCCCCCATAAGCTTCCTACAGGCACATCATCTTCTCAGAGTACATGGCCAAAGACAACGACCCAAGCCATGTTAAGTATGAAGTGCCTTCTGGAAGTTTGTGTAGATGTCAAGTAGGCAGGTATTTACTCAGATATGGAGCTCAAGTTGTGGCTAAGGATACCAGTTTGTGAGCCACCAGCAGATGGGGGTTGATGATGCTTGGCATTAGATGAATTCACACAAGGTGATCAGGGGATTTAAAAGAAGAAAAGAACAGGTCTCTTCCCTAATCTATCCTTAAGTACAATCTTTTTGCACCCTATATTCCTTTGAGCATTCACATGCTATCTCTGAATGCTTTTTATTCTGAAGAAAACTGACTGCAGGCATCAAAATAAGTCTGCTTTCAATTACATAACTTTAATGAACTATATTATAGATGCAAAAGAGTATATGTGTGGCTCAAAGAATAATAACAATGAAATGGAATGAATTCACCTCCCATGAGTCACCTCCCATTGTAAGAAATTGAATATTACTAAGAACTCTGAAGTTCCCTCAGTACCTCTCCCCAGTATTTTCTTCCTCCATGCCCCTCCAGGTTTCTTCCAGAGCTAATGCCCAGCTAGTGCATACTGAGATGAACACAATTCAAATAGTTCCATATTGTTTGCTGAAGCAACCCCAGCCACTCAGGCACCTTTCCTGGGATCCTCTGGACAAGTCCAGCATCCAGCATTTTAAAAGGGTGCTGTTTGACAGGGCAGGGGGCAGTACCTATGACACTGTGGGGGCTGAATAACATGAATAAACAAATAATTGAGGATGACCGCGTTGCGTGTTGGGTGACATATTCGTCTGCTTTTCTATGAGCACCAGAGCATGCATCCCTAAACGATATAGTTTTGCATGTTTTTCAGCTTTCTAGCAATAGAATGGTGCAGCACATATTCTTCCTAGCTGTGTCTGTTGTTTACCCAATGTGATGGTTATGAGATCCCTCCCTGCTGATGATTGCAGTGCAATTCATTCATTTTTATTGGTATATAGAATTCCATTTATGACTATTTTGCGACTTATTCATCTTTTTTCCTGTTTTAGACTACTTTTTTGTTTTTAGAAACAATGTGACAATGAGTATCCTTGTACGTGTCTCCCAGTTCGAACGGGCAAACGCTTCTCTAGCATATGTCTCTAGCAGTGGAATTGCTCAGTGGTTGGTTAGGTACCCCTTCAGAGGAGAACGAAGTGTTTTAAGGGAGTATTGTCGCACTCTCAGCAATAGAGCAAGAGTCTTCATTGACTTATACCCTCACCAATACTTACTATTGTTAGATTTTTCACCTTTTGTGAATCTAGTGAGTGTGAAATAAAATCTCAGCATTTCACTGAGTACTACAGAGTTTGAGTTTAATTTTTTTTCCATTTATATATTGGCTATTTATCTCATCACCTGTAAAATGCTTGTTTATGACGTTTTTAGACAGTTTTCTATCAACGTGAGTCGGTGTTTCTGATTGATTTCTAAAAGTTATGTATGTTTTCCTGGTACAAATACATTGCTTGTTACATATAATGCAAGTATCTTCTTTGTGATCCTGGCACATCCTCTTTGTTTTCTTCATGAAGTTTTTAATAAAAAGAAGTCCTTAATTTTGGTATATTTAAACATTTCAACATTTTTTTCCCTATGGTTGTTTGTTAGGTTCTTTTTGTTCTTCTTTCTCTTCTTTTTTTTGTCTTAAGATATTCTTTCTTGTTTCTAAATTCATAAAGACTTTTTTTATGTTTTGTTCTAAAGATTATAAAATTTAGCCTTTCATGTATAGTTCCTTAATCCATTTGAAATTTAGATTTGCATGATATGAAACAATTATACACTTTAATTTGTCCACACTGATAACCAATTTTCCCAACACCAATTACTATTCACCCAGGTGTAGTGTCAACACCTGCCTTACATCAAATTCTACATGTATATGTGTCTACATCTGGAACATCTATGGTCTTCTATTGATCATTCTATTCCTGTGCCAGTATAATTTATCATAATTTAAAAGTTTTATAGGAATATCTTAATATCTGTATGAGAAAGTCTTCCTCTTCTGCTTTCTTCAGGGTATCCTGACTATTCTCTGTCCTTTGCCTTTCCATATACATTTTAGGAGAATTTGTCAAGTTCTATGAAAAAAACTCTCTTGGGTTTACTTCTATGGATTAAGTACGTAGAGAACTGAAATAGGTATAATAGTCTTGTTTACCATGAGCATGCTGTAGAGCTCTATTCAGTTGGGTATTTAAGGTCATTCAGTAAAGTTTTATAAAGTTTTTACATATATTTTGTTATGTTTATTCATGAGAACCTTAGACTTTAATTAATATTGTAAATCACATCTCTTTATTATTTCATTTCTAATTGTAGCTAGTATATGGAAAGTCAATTGACTTTTGTCTGTCAGTATCATATGTAGACAACTTGCAAAACTTTCTTCGAAGTACAAAATATATGCAGACTCTTTTGAGATTTCTATATAGAACATATCATGAAAATAATAAGTTTTTCTTCCTTTACAACAGTTACATCTCTAATTTTTCTTGAATTATTTTGAATAAAACTCTAATATAATGTTGAATGCAATCAGTATATATGGAAAAATTTAGCACATTCCTAATTTTAATGGGATTGCTTTAAATATTTCACAATTTAGTACGATTTCCTTACTTTAGTTCAAGTCCCTTATTTTCAAGTTGAAGAAGAATCTTCTACTCATTCTTTACTAAGCATTTTTTAAAAATTAATGGGCATTGAATATTACTGGATGTTATTTCTGCATAAATTGAGACAAATTTTTGCCTGATTTGTTCATGTGGTGAATCACATTAATAGATTTTCTAAGATAGAGCCAAACTTTTGTTATTTGTTTATAAAATTTTTGTTTCTAAAAATAAACATTATTTTTATACAATACATTCTTTTTTATTTCATTGTCTAATATTTTTCTTAGACATCTTCCATTTATGTTTATGAATGAGAGTGTATCTAATTCCCTTCTCAGGATGCCCTTATCTTTTTTTATAATGCAGGTTTTATGAGCTTCATTAGGGTTAGTTGGAAGTAGTTCTCTTTTTCTATTCTTTGGAAGATTCTGTGTAAGAATGGAATTATCTGTTCCATGAACATGTGAATAATTCACCTCTAAAATCACTTGGTGTCTTATGATGTTCTTGAGTTCATAAAATTTATGTTTTTTCAGGGAATTGGTCCACTTCATTTAGGTATTAAGATATGTTGATATTTAAGTTTTTCATAACACTTACCCTTTAAAAAAAAAAATCTGTGATCTCTTTTGTTGCTCAGATGTGGCCTCTCTCTCTAAGCCAACTCTGCAAATAAACTCACTACCCTTCCCGCTACATGGGACATGACTCCTAGGGGTGTAAATCTCCCTGGCACCATGGGACAGGACTCCCAAGCAGGAGCCTGGATCTGGCATCATGGAATTGAGAAAACCTTCTGGATCAAAAGGGAGAAGAGAAATGAAACAAAATAAAGTTTCAGAGGCTGAGAGATTTCAAGTAGACTTAAGAGGTCATTCTGGAGATTATTCTTGTGCATTATATTGATATTCTTTTTTAATTTCTAGTGTGTGAGAATAGAAAGAAATACCTGAAACTGTTGAAGTGTAATCAGGTAGTATTGATTCTTGAAGATGATTGTATAGCTATACAGTTTACAGTATAACCATGTGACTGTGAAAACCTTGTGTCTGATACTTCCTTTATCCAGTGTATAGGCAGATGAGTAAGAAAATAAAGACAAAACATAAATATATAATGGGGGGAATAAAAAGTATGGGATGTTTTAAGTGTTTTTTTTTCTTATTATTATTTATTTTTTTGGGGGGAGTAATAAAAATGTTCTAAAATTGATTATGGTGATGAATGCACAATTATATGGTGATACTGTGAGCCATTGACTGTATACTCTGGGTAACCATATGGTGTGTTTATATGTATCTCAATAAAATTGCATTAAAATCTCTGTTGTATCTATAGTTCTATCTTATTTTCACTTCTAATATAGTTTATTTCAGTCTCTCCTTTCTTTCAGATTAGTCTTTCTATTTTTTCTTGTCTTCAAAGAAGAATTTTTTCTGTTTATCTTCTCTATTATCATAGTTTTCTATTTCAGTAGTTACTGCTCTTATCTTTATTATTTTGTTTTTCTATTTTTCTAAGGTTTATTATGCCAGTCTGTTTCTAATATCATAAGCTGGTTATTTTGCTAAAAAGTTTTAGACTTTATTTTTTATGGTATAAACATTTAAGCCTTTATACTATTTTTTAACTACTGCTTTAGCTCAACCCCACAAATTTTGTAGTGGCGTATTCTCAAAATCATTTTACTGCAAGTGCTGTCTAATTTCCACCAAGAGGTTTTAGAAAATGTTTATTTTATTTCAAAACCAATGGATTCTTAATTTTTTTTAAATTTTAGGGTAGTTTTAGATTTACAGAAAAGGTACAAAGATAGTGCAGAGAATATAGAGAGTTTCTACATATCCTATACCGAGGTTCCTCTTAACTAGCACCCATAATTAATCAATATTTTTACCCTATTCTGGAATAGTACAAGGAACTTCGAAAATCTTATTTCACCCTCTTTTTACTTTATTTATTACTACTAGTACTACTGGTTACTGTATTTGTTGTGTTTTAACCCCATGAATTAGATTTAAATATGCAAAATAAAGTATCCTGTACTTTAGTTTTTTCTTTCTTTCTTTTTTTTTTTGTATATATTTATATGTTTGTGGTATCTACTCCCCATATTGGTAGAAATGGAAGTCTAGTCTTGGTTTTTAATTTCCCAGAGAATTCCTAAAATGTCTGTAGACTTGGTTTTCATAGCACTGGGACATAACGGTGACATGCATGTGTTAATTCTCTCTTTCTCTAATGAGCATCATTCAGTGGTGGTAAGCCACTGTGGAGAAGGCAAGTTTAAAATGTTGACTTCGCAGTAGAACTATCTGTTTGAAAAATTTTCTGAATCCTGCTTTTCTCTGATTGAAGACCACAATTGTTTTTCTCTGTTTGTCAGGAAAGTGAAATAAAACCCTTCCACCACCTATCCTTTTCACCCAAAAGAATGGATTTTTAATGTCTTTTAGTTTCCAATAAATGCATTTGCACACTCTGCTTTCTCACACAGCAATTCCATTTAAAACCTGTGTTTCACAGCAGGAAAGAATTGAAATGCCCCCGTAGGAGGGCACGGAACATGTGAACATAACTGTCGGAGGCACATCTGGCACCTATGAGGGCATGGAGAACTCAAAAGGTACCTGCAACCATCATGAAGATTATATAAGCATGGAGCTGGTACAAGCTGATGGGGAAACATCTCTGGTATGAAACAACACTTGTGAAATATGGAACTTATTACTGGGTTTTGAGTTTTTAACAAATGCAGCAAAGGGCCTTGTGATTCATCTGTGCAAGAGAAGGTTTATTCTTGGCTCAATACAATCTGTCAACAAACCTACTGAGTCTAATGTCCCCAAAACCTGGACTTGCAGCCAAATGTTTCCTGGGGTGCTAAGACTTATAAAGTCTTAATTTTAACATCTTTGTTTTAAATGTGACCCTAGCCAGAGATGACAGAACCTGAATAGCTATTGTGTGGAGGAAGAAGGAATGCCCATGACAGCCCATACTCCAAGGGGGTGGCAACCGCTTTCATGCCCATCTCCCCCCAGGAGAGGGTTGCTTCTTGGCTTTGATTATAGGAGCCGTGGTTGGAGAGCCAAGCCAAGCTCCACTCTCACACTAGGAAGCACACCTTCTGCTGCTTTTATAAGAAATTATGGGTATTAATATCATAAATCTTAGTAATTTCGGGGACAGTCTTATATATTGGGGCCTCTTTGTTAGTTTGTACTTTGCTCAGGCCTTGCCCTAAAGACCACGCACTTTTCAAATTATTTTGGCAGATGTGTTGGCTGCTCAACAGTAATTGGGAAGAAGAATGAGGGAAGCAGATGCTGGGCTCCCCTTTCCTTCCGCAGGTCTGTGGCCTGTTCCGTCTCTTGTGCTACAAACCAGAGAGAGAGGATTGGAATCTGAACAGGGAAGTAGCGTGGAAACAGAAAATGGGAAAGGAATTAAGGGTTACTGTACCCCTCCCCCACCGTAGCTGGCCTGAAACTGAATTTGGCATTAGATTTCCCCATATATTTATAATGATTATATACATCAGATTTTCCAAAATTGCCCTGATGGGAAATAATCCATCCTAGTGTTCCTAAGCGAATATTAGTACCTATGAGACCATGGGTCCCAACAGAAAGCCTCTACTGACACTTGTCCTCATTCAAGTGAAAGCAGTGACAATGCAGAATCACAATTAGTACATGTTCTCCAGGACCTGCCCTCTGTCCCCTCCTGTATGACTTTCAAAGGCACAGTTTGGAATGGGGAACTTACCACTCGCAGGGACCAAATGAAGAGAGGAAACAAGAGCGATGGTTCTCCTGAGCGTCTGTGAATTTGTTTCTCCCACACCTGGGAAGCTCTCCTTTACTGGGCATGGCCCCCCATGCTGGGTCAGGTCACCAGGCTTCAAGGACAACATCCTGGGGCCCACAGACTGCTCTAGACTCATCCTTTCCCTGTTGCCTAGGTCTTCTTCATCAGATCCCTGTTGCTACTGATGACAGATCTACCCACAAATTTAAATCCCCACTCACTTCCCTATCAGGATTTGATAGCTTCCCCCTTTTAAGGTAGGATTTCTTCTTGGTGGATCTGGAATCCAATTTGCACCACTGTTTAGCTTTGAGCATGTCAGCCACCCTCTCCCCAACATGATTTTCCCAGGGTCAGATTTAGCCACACCGCCTGGCATTTTTGGGGTTCAGGAAAGAACAGAGGGTCGCAGAATATCTGACCTGAATAATATGATAGAATTGTCCACTGGGTAGTTATGATGTTGCTTTCTAGTATTTTAAGTTACTAATGAGACTTCTTTCAGCTGTGCCTTCCCCAAACTGCTTCAGCAACAGTTTCTTCTGTGACCAGATATCAAATTCAAAAACATAAGCCAGATTGTCCTCCAAAATATTTTAGTATTTCATATTATCACCAAGAACATATGAGAATGTCTTTTTCTAGACATCTCTGCCAGCAATAGATGTTATCATCTGTGCTGGTTTGAAACTGTTATGTACCCCAGAAAAGCCATGTTTTTTTAACCCAATCCTGTGAATACAGATTTATTGGGGGTGGGATCTTTTGATTCGATTATTTTCATGGAGTTGTGACCCCACCCATTCAAAGTGGGTCTTAACTAGTTTACTGGGGTCCTTAAAAGAGCTTGTGAGGAGAGAGAGAGAGAGAGAGCTCAGGGCAGATAGAGAAGTTTGGAGATGCAAAAGGAAAGCCCACCTGCAGAAGCCAGAAGGACCCACAGGGGCTGAAAGAACCATTTTGGAACCAACCGACGAGGTCCAGCAAGTGTCGCCATGTGCTTCCTGTGTGACAGAGGAGTCCCGATGCTGCCTTTCCTCCAAGAAGGTATTTGCCTCTTGGTGCCATATTTGGACATCTCTTAGCCTTAGAATTGTACATTTGTAACTAATACATCCCCTTTATGAAAACAAATCCATCTCTCATATATTGCATTCAAACAACTTTAGCAAGCTGAAACAGCATCCCTTATTAAATTTTTGCCAGTCTGTTGGATATAAAGCGATATCTTATTGGGATTTCAATTTGTAGTTGTGTGATTTAGCGAATTTGAACATATGTTCACGTTTCTTGTCCAGTTATGTATGATTTTCAATGAATTGCCTCATTTCAAAAATGAAATGAGTTTCATTCCCTTTGCCCAGTCTTCTGGAAACTTATAAACGCCATTTGGATATTATAATAATTATTTCTTTTGTCTACCATTGCTATTGGTATTATAGACATCTTACCTAAGTGATTATTTGTTGACATTGTTTACATTTTGTTCTTTGAGTTTTATTTATTAAGATTACAAATTTTATATATACAATACATCTCTCACCCCTTTTATTCATTTTGAGTCTCTAGTCTTAAGAAAGAAGGTTTCTCTTACCCCTGGATTTACTTGGAATTGCCTAGATTTTCAAACATGTAGTATCACTTCTAAGAATCTGTCCCGGGAAAATAAACACACCTGGACATAATGATATTTGCTGAAGATTGCTATTTTAATGTGATTCATCATGTCGAAAAAAAACATGGAAATAAAATAAATGTCCATCAATAGGGAAATGATTGAATAAATCATAATAGATAAACACCATTAAAAGAAGAAAGGGAGAGCCTTGAAGAGATTTCCCATGAAGCATTTTTGAGTTAGGTAAGCAAGTTCTAGCAAATTATATATAACATAAAATCACACTTATAAAACATACAGCGACAAAAATTTCATGTATGAATATGTATAATATATACATATTTGTCTATATATCCATATGAGCATGGAAAAATATGGAAGGTTGTATGCTGAGTTGTTAATATGGGACTGGAAGCATTAAGAAAAAAGTGGGATGGGGGAGGACAGAATGATAAACAAAAAGTTGGGGAAGGCTGTACTAAAGACAAAGTGCCAGAATAATAATACCTACCTCAAAAATACCAAGCTATGCTTTTATCTTCATCTTACTGAATGCCTTCTTATCTCTGTAAGATTTGCCTTTCATTTATCTTCACATTATGTCACAGAGGACAGAAAAGTGTCTTAAGTATTTGATAATAAGAGTATGGTGGGGCGGAAAGAGCCTCGTCTTGGCTTGGCGGCCAGCCACTGGGTGACCAGCCACCGGGTGACCTTGGGTCAGTCCCTTGGCTCTTGAAACCTAGCATGGTCCAGAAGATCCGGGTCCTTTCCCGACCCAGCTGTCCTCATCTATGATGAGGAACCCTGAACCAGGGTTTCTCAGCAGCACCACTGCTGGCATTCCCTCCTGGATGACTCTCTCATGAGTGGCTCCCCTAGCAGCATCCCTGGCCTCTACCCACTAGATGCCAGTAGCACCCCACTCAGAGGTGACAACCAAAAGTATCTCCAGACACTTTCAAATGTCCCATGAGGGAGCAAAGCCATCCCCCAGTTTTGAAGAATGACCCAATGTGAGTGGTTATTTTGTCATGTCCGTGAAACTTAATTTGCTGGAACTTAGGAGGATAGGACACTTTCCAATGATGCCTCTGAAAGCTGTCTTCTTTAAATTATCCTAGTGCCTTATCTTTTGATTGTGTGTCACTTTATCATTAGTGTGAGTGGGAGATAATAGCGTGTTGTTTTCCTCTCAGTATTGCACAAACAAGTTATAATGACTCATTCATTGTGGGCCAAAAGGAACCTCAGCCTTCGGGTGCCCAGGGAATGTTCATGATAAATCATAATTATCTGAATTGTTTTGAGCTATTTCTATAGGACCGGGGAACAATGATTTAGAATTTTTTTTAATGCAGGAAGTTCCTTTCTATTCATTTGCTTTATTCCTACAGTAATCACACACACATGGGAAGTGCTTTATTCTTTATTGTACTCTTTTGTCTTAGAATTTAGGGCTTTTTCAAAAGTGATAAACCGGGACAAAGGAATAAATAAGGATTGCAAAAACTGTTAGCGCTTTGATGGTTTTGCTTGAAGGATATTACTCTGAGTTCAGGTATTTCAGAGAACTCTGGAATTCTGAACTGCCCCCTTGTTACCACCCAGAGAATATTCTTTCCAAAAGTCACCCATGGATTAAGAATTTCCCATCAGAAATATTCTCAAGTAAGTAAGTGTACTTACTTCACGTACACTTTTCAAGCAGTTCAACTGAAAAGTACAGAGGGCTGTGAAACTTTGCTGTATATGTAGAACTGGTCCTATGACGAGATGTGGTCCTAGACCTGTTTGCATGATAACCTGCTAGTGTGAGTGGGTGGAAGCAATGAACCTTCAACAATAAGGTGGTTACTGAGACTTATTTTAAAAGACCTCATTACGGTATAGAAAAAGTGGCTTAGGCTATTTCACGACATAACTTTTCTAGCTCACAACAATCTTAAAAGCATTCATTCATTCATTTCATACAAATCTTCTAAATACTATGCGTCAGACATTTGATGGAGATATAAGGGTGAGAAAATAACATTCGCTCTTACCCTCCTGGAGTTTAAGGTTCAGTGGAGTCAAAACACATTAACTGCATAATTTTATAAATAAGCGTTACGCATTCTAAAGGAGAGGTGTACGGTAGTCTGTAAGAACTTTGCACTCTGGAGGTCAGGGGTGACATCTCTGATGCTTGAACTGAAATCTGAAGGACCATTAGAAGTTAACTTGGTGAGGAATGAAGGGAAGAACATTTCAAGTAGAGGGCACGGCACATGCAAAATCCTTGTGGTGAGAGGGAGTAGGAGAGAATGGAGGGGCAGAAAGCAGGCCAGTGCATTTGGAATGGACATGGTACATGGAGACAGTGGTATGAAATGAGTTTTGAGAGGTGGGCTTAGGTCCGACCTTTTAGATCAAAGTAAGTTTTATGTACTCCTACAAGCAATGAGAGGACCATGAAGAACTTCAAAGAAGAATTCAACATCAGCAGTGTTATTTCAGCAAGGGTTAGCAAAATTAGGTTTTGGAATTATCATTCTGGCTGAGTTTAAAGAATGATTGTGAGGGGCACCAGAGAAGATGCTGGAAGGTATCTTAGGAGAGTATTTAACTGGGTCAGGCAACGGAAGATAATTGTTTGCATTAGAGTGGTTGAACAGCAGTGATGGGGTTGGAGGAAAGTGAGCAGAGCCAAGAGATACTTATTGGGTAGTGTTAGTTAGGATTTGTGTATGTATTGTTGGGTGAGAAGGATGGATGATGGTGAAAGAGATTGCAAGGATGACCCTGGAAAAACAGGATTCATGAGGTGGATCTTATTTTGTCTGAATTTTAGATGATGCTCAATTTTTCCATGCTCACTGTTGATCCATAGCAGAGTTAAAGTTGAAACCTGAGAAGTCCAGGAGCAAATCCCTTGGTTTAGTCACTGCTAAAACAGTTCTTAGATGTTTTGTCAGAGTGTAAATTTGACCCCAGAAATAATACACTGAAAAAAAGGTCATTGCCAGTTTTTTTATGGTGGTGTTTTTATTTTAATAAAATAGCAAAATACATCTCCCACCACATGCCTCTTTTGTCACTTTTACCTCACTGCATTCCGTTTGGCAAGTAACTTTTCCTGAATCTCTAGAAAGCCTATTAAAATGTGATTCTGGGGGGCAGTACCACGGTGGCTCAGTGGCAGAGTACTCGCCTGCTGAGCTGAGACCCGGATTCCATTCCCGGAACCTACCCATGCCAAAAAAACTGATTCTGGGAAGATGGCTGTGGAGGAGTCTGCATTGTTTTCCAATCTTGCCATTTACCAATATGAAAAAAAAACAACTAGATAGCAAAACCAAGAACACATGGATGATATTTAAAATAAATCCAGGTCACAAGTGATCTTCACAAATCCATACCACAAGGGGATGAGCACAAACTCCCAGCAGCCACCTGATATGCATAGCATTGGTGTTTGAGGAGCCAAAATACCTAGACCAGGACATTTGGAGAAATCCAAATAGCCCATGAAGGGCAGTGGAAAGTGCCGTGGGCCAACTTGAAGAGGTTTCCTCTGTCCAAAGAGGCATCAGTTTGTGTTTCAAATAGGATAAAAATCGCAATGGTTAAAAACCTATCAGATAGAAAATATAAAAGTAATTGTTCATCTTAAATGATTATAGAGAACCAATTTATTATCTTGAAAATTTGCAATTAAAGTTAAAGAATAAAGCACTCACCCTGGCTTCCTAGTATAAACTGTACCAGTAATGCTTGTAATAGATCAGGGGACATTTCTCCTTGCAGGTTTCCTGCTTAATAAATGAAAACAAATAACAGAATTAAAATGACACCATATGCATTACACCAAAGAATTAAGGGATCTAGTTATCAAGCATTAACAGCTGCTGACCTCACTAAAAGAGACAACCAGACATCAGTGTCTCCCACCATAACAGGACACCACTACCTCTGTAGTCCTGCCCAATGGATAGAACCTGCGTCTGCCGTGGATTTGCCTCCTCTGATCCAGTCTGCAACAACTAACAGGAAGAGAGGAATATGCTGAAGAGAACTTCGTGTTGATACTCAGCAAAGTTCAGACCACAGGGAAAATATTCGGCTCAAATATTTCTTTTTGTTCTACATATAAATTGCAAAGAAAAGAAAGAGATGAAGGGGGACCCCATGGATCACAAGACTTAAAGACATATTAATTTCCCTTAAATAGATAAGACTAGATGATAGTTTCCAGGGCTGCTCACCGGGGTGATAAAAGCATAAGAGTCAAGAAAGTAATCACTGTAATAGTAAGAATAGTGCTTACATAAGGGAGAGAAGTTTGTGTTGAGAGAACTTCTAATATTTTTTGACCTGGTTGATGATAACAAGAGTTAAAATAACACCTTAAACCTTGCATTTGCTTTGTGTGATTTTCTATATACATGTTTTATTTTACAAGATAAGGACAGAAAAAATTAAATTAATTTATTTGAACAGAGCCCAGTTTATTCTAAAAAAAAAAAAGTAGCTAAGATATACTGTGAGACTTACCCAAATAATATATTAAAAGTATGGTTCATCGTTCCTAAATAGCCAGAAGTATTGTTTCAACTGAGAAGTAAATTTGGAAATTAATTTTAAAATGCAATCTATAGTTTAACCCTGTGCCCAGCTGAGTTAAGTGATATAGTGTTATGTCCAGAATTTATTTAACCTGTTTATAGCATGTATCCTCAAGATTCACTCTCATTGTGATAAAAGCTGTGCAATCTGAATAGTTGAATGTGGCCAGATAATCAACATCCAATGAAATACCCAAGGTCTAGCTTTCCACAAGGGTGGAGAAAAGGGGAAGACCTTGAGTGATACCAGGGCCAAGGACTTCAGGTAAGAAATATTCCTTGATTCTGCAGGTCATACGGGTAGAACTTTTCTAGAGCAAAGAATAAAAAGGTAGCGAATGTCACATTTAGGGGTTTCTCTGAGGCCCAGTAGATGTTTAGATCATTATCCTGATGTTTCCACAGCTGTCTACTTGCAGAAAGAACTACAGGAAATATGTCATCTTTCTTAAAAACAAGCAAGGGTCACCAAAGTCCTGTTATTGGCCAACAGCAGGAAGTACAACAAAGCCCAGCGAAATACAATTCTGCTGAAAGTACCCTGATTTAAGAAAGAGAGGAGGGTTTTTCTTAGGATTGCCGGTGTAAACTGTTCCCAGGCCAGTCATGATTAAAAGACAAGCTTATTTAATGACCAAAAGCTTATGACAAATAGCAAAGCTTATCAATAGGAGAAGGAAGCCTGTGAATCAAGATGTAATCCTTTTCTGATGCATCAGGAAATATTAACCCCTGATCACAGAGTAAAGTAAAACAAAGATGATTGTTGACATGCCATTTTTGAATCCATGCCAGCACTGTTATTGCCTATAAAGAGATGGGAAGGGCAGGCAGCGTAGACCACAAAAACAATTATATTGTTTCGGGTGCAGGCTTCTCCAACAAGCCACCAACGTGACCTCAGGTAAAGCATTAAACTGCAAAACATGTTCCTTTTCTAGTGGGAAATTAGGAAAATTAGGTTATCAGTTCCTTGTGACATTCATTACCCCTTCAAAAGAAAAAAATCTCTAGGCTTTTTTATTGCTTTTTTCTCCTCTTTCCAGTGACTATTTCAACCTCAAAATGTAGGCTGGTCATGGATGCAGTTTCTTGAAAAAGGCTGTTCCCCATTAAAGGGTTTGCTTTGGCTGCTGTAAATCAATTATAGCGTAATTCCAAACCTGTTAATTTTCCATTGATTTTGAACACTTAAAAGTTCCAAATATGGAATTTAGTCACAAGCAATACTGGATTTTATAGGGTAATAATATTGAAATAATGCAGGAGAAGAGTTCATGGGAAGGAGGACATGAAGGTAGAGAGTTGGAAGCAATGTGAGAAATTATGTGTTTTGATTGTCTTTGTTAGAATGTAGGCTTAGGTGACAGGGCCAAGGATTTAAATCATATAGCAGCTCACTTAGTCATGCCCTAATCCTATTGCAGAATGTCTATATTTTAGGGAGCTGAGGGAAAAAATAAAACAGAGTCCATAGGAAATGTAGACAAAGAGCAGGAAAGCTGCAGATGCCATGAGAAGTAGAAATATTGATGACAGATGTTCCTGGCTTATTGGAGGGCTCTCACTGTGGACAGCATCTTCATCATCTCTCTGACACTGCCTCTTCCCCCAGGTATGGAACAGGCTGAATAATGACTTTTACAAGTGTGCTCCACAGAGGGATGCTTTTGAATTGCAGTATCCCTTTCACTCAGTACCTTTACAGCAACCTTGTAAATACCTTTCCTTCATCCAGCCACCCAGCAGGACACAATGTTATTGAAAAACAAATCCTAGACCATAATAAAGCTTATGGAAATAAATACTCAAAAGAAGACTGGGGCTGGAAACCTATTCTGGCTAAGTTATTTCACCGTTTAGCTATCTCTTCCAATGGGCTTACTAGCAGTATAACATAGAAAACATAAGATATTCACCATAGATAGCTATCATTCATTCATGTAATTAATTGAATGAATAATTTCTGGTGAGCACTACCAATCAGCAAGGGCATGGGGAGTTAGATCCTTCAGAAAGATCTTTCCCAAGTTAAAGAGACTTGCTTCATGCCGCAGTATTTCTGAGCAAAGTAGGGGGAAGGCAATGAGCAGATCAGATAGCTGTCAAACTGGGAAAGGAAGAAAAGAAAGCAAAACAAATCATATGTTTTGGGGGTTGTTCTAGTTTGCTAGCTGCCAGAATGTAATGCACCAGGGATGGATTGGCTTTCAATAAAAGGGGATTTATTTAGTCAACGTATAGTTCTTCAGAGGAAAGGCATCTAACTTTCAACTGAGGTTCTTTCTTACATGGGAGGGTACTGGGTGATCTCTGCTGGCCTTCTCTCCAGGCCTCTGGGTTCCAACAACTTTCCCTGGGGTAATTCCTTTCTGCATCTCCAAAGGCCTGGGCTGAGCCGAGAGTGCTGAAATGAGGTATGCTGAGCTGCTTGGGCTGTGCTACGTTGAGCTCTCATTTAAGCACCAGTCAATTAAATCAAACATCATTCATTGCAGCAGGCATGCCTCCTAGCCAACTGCAGATGTAATCAACATTAGATGAGGTTCACACACTATTGTCTCATGTCCACAGCAAAAGATCTAGACACCTTCACCTGGCCAAGTTGACACCTGTATCTAACTATCACAGGGGTACATACAACTTAAATCCATATCCTAGGTGACCAATACCTACCAATGGTTAGTTAAATACATTTTCAGTAAATTTCTCCTTCTGCTTAAGATGGACTAACAAGGACTGAGTTAACTCCCTCACCTGATACAGGATAAATACATACATACATACGTACGTACGTACGTACGTACGTACGTACATAAATACATGACATAATATATGAAATTACAGCTTTCATGTGTTGGGCATTAGTTAACAAAGGGCAGAGAACTCTGAGAGATGGTAAACTGAAGAGATGACCCCATCTGATCACCCAAGCTTACTGCTTGAAGAGAATTTCAGGTTGTGAGACAGGAAGTGGAAAACCAGCTAGAGTCCAGTGGTCATGCCAAGTTGAGGAGATGGATCTGTACATCCAGGGAGGACAAAGCATCTGGCATTCACAGGATATAGTACTAGAGAAGAGAGAGCTACACAGAGAGAGAGGTCCCATTGAATCTTCAGCTATGTAACTCCATATATATTGACAGGAAACTACCTAGGGGAAAAGTCACCTCAAAGGATTAGTGAATCATTTCCAAGGTCAAATGGCCACATGGTGGGAACAGTTCATGTTCTCTCCAGCCATCTTCAAATTCCATATGAGAATGGAAATCCTCATATATCCCCTAGGCCATCCAGGAGAGTACTCAGAAAGGCTTTGCTGCAGTAGTTAGGCAAAATTAGCCCTAGACTATATACTACCATTCCCTTACCTAACCAAGCCATAATGTAAGATCCAAAAGGATCAAACTGTTTCTAAAAACCTTAGCCATCTTCAAATAACTCAGCTGACCCCCATAACAAAACTCAAGAATATTTGTACTAATACAAACACATTCAGCACCTAGTAAGGTAATATTCGTAATGAATGCATTCTATAAAATCTTACTAGGCATTCAAAGAAGCAGGAAAATATAACCAATAATGTGGATAAAAATCAATTAACTAAAACATTCGAAAATAGATCGTAGAATTAGGAGACAAGGACAAAAAGTTACAAGTAGTAAAATGAAAATAAAATAAAAATAAAAAGTCATATTTCTAAGATGAAAACTATAATGTCTTAGATAAAAAATACATTGAATAAGATTAAAAATAGATTTAGACATTACACAGCAAAAGGTAAGTGAATTTGAAGGCAGAGCAAAAGAAACTATCCAAAATGAAATACTGAGAGAAAAATAAATTTTAGAAATTTAAAGCACCTAAGTGTGCTGAGGGACTTCAAGCAGCCCAATACACTGAAGTGCCTGAAACAGAGGAGATAGAGAAGAGACAAAAATATTTCAAGAAATAATTTCCAAACATTTTTCAAACTTGATGAAAAATATTTCCTACAGATCCAAGAAGTTCAATGAGCCCCAGACATAAGAAATGTGTGAAAGATTACACCAAGACACATCATAATCAAATTCCTCAAAATCAGTGATAAAGAGAAAATCCTAACAGTAATCAGAAAGAAAAGTTGTGCTATGTACAGAGGAACAAAAATAAGGATGTCATCAGATTCTGATTCTCTTCAGAAATAACACAAGCAAGAAGGGGTGGAACATCTTTAAAGAAAATAAAGGTCAACCTTGTATTCTGTACCCGGTGAAAATATCTTTCAAATCTAAAGTGAAATAAAGATCCTTTCAGGCATACAGAAGCTGAAAGAATTCATCAGCAGCAGACTTACAGTACAGAAATGTTAGAGAAGGCTCTTTGGGTAGAAGGAAAATAGTAACAGATGGGAATATGGAACTTCACAAAGGAATGAAGAACACTGGAAATGGTAATTATGTCAGTAAATATACAATGCTTTTCTTCCCTAAACTTTAAATAGTTTCAAAGATAATTGACCATTTAAAGAAAAAATATAATAATGAATTGTGGGGTTTATAAAACATAGACATTATAACTATGCCAACAATATCATAAACAGCAGAAAGGGAGAAATGAAAGTATACTGCTGTCAATTTCTTATATTAGAAATACCTATATTATACGGTAAGTTAAACATATATATTATAAACCCTGAAGAAGTGTTACTGCTGTTAAGCTTTAAAAGGAGATAAAATGAGACTCAAAAAATGTTTAATTAATACAAAATAGGTCATAAAAATAGGAAAACAAAATACAGATGGAACAAAAAGGAAACATGTAGTAAAATGGTAGATTATACTCAACCATGTCATTAATAACAGTAAGTATAAGTGTTCTAAACATTTCAATTAAAAGCCAGAGATTATTTTATTATATACAAAAAGCAAGAACCAACAATATGCTGTCTATAAGAAATTTTCTTTATATAAAAAGACATAAGTAGGTTAAAAGGAGGGAAAATGATACTGCATGCCAACACCAAAAAATAAAAAAAAAAGCTGGAGTGGCTAAATTAATAACAAAATAGATTTCAGAACAAAGAATCCTACTTGGAATAAAAACTCATTTTATAGTTATTAAGGGATCAATTCACTAAACGTATATAACTAACCTAAATGTTTGTACACAGAGGCTTCAAAACACATGAAGCAAAATTTGATAGAATTGAAAAAAATAGATAAATTCACAATTTAAAAGATTCTAACATCCCTGTCTCAGTCACTGATGGCACAAGTAGACAGAAAATCAGTAAGTATAAAGTCTTAAATACCACTATTAATCAACTTAACCTAATTGACATATATAGAACATTCACCCATCAACAACAGAATACAAATTCTTCTCATGTGTGCAGACTTTCTCATATATAGGCCATAGTCTGCATCATAAACAAGTCTCAATAAATTTAAAAGACTTAAGTCACACAAAGAATGTTCTCTGGCCACAAGGGAATAAATTAAAAATCAATAACAGAAAGAGATATGGAAAATCTTGGAAAATCTCCAAATATTTGGAAAGTACATAACACAGTCTAAATAGCTGATGTATCAAAGTAGGAATGAAAGTAGTTTTAACTGAATGAAATGAAATCACAGCATATCAAAATCTGCAAGACGCTGATAAAACAGCACTTTCAGGGGAATTTATGACACTTAACATCTTTATTAGAAAAGAAGAAAATTTTCAAATCAATGACATTGGTTTACACCTTAAAATAAATACAGAAAGAAGAGCAAAGTAAACCCAAAGCCAGCCAAAGAAAGGACATAGTAGCGATTAGAGCAGAAATCGATGAAATTCATTTTCCACATCACAAAGTATCAGTGATCAAACTCACCTTAATGTTGTGGGTATAGTGCTTGGAATTTCAGCCATGCATTAAATGATTCTCACCGCGATTATATAGCGGAGGTGAAAAAGAAAATATGGGCCACTTCTCTGGAGAGGTCAAAGTGCAAATCACAGAGAAGAGCGAACCAAGCATATTTGCTAGTGAGCCCAGAGACATTACCCCTCGTGTTCGTTGGGGATGGTCGGGGGAGAAGTACAATTTGGAAATAGAACGTATTTTCCTGAAGCCCAGTTTGAATGTTAGAATTTATGTAACCCAATAGTTGATATTTGTCCCTATTCTTTTACTTTCACTGCCCCATTTCAATGATAAAATGAGAATCACATGCACAATGCTTATTTTCAGTGACCCCTTTATGGCTAATGTTATTTACCTTCTTCACCTTCTTAGATAACTTACCAAATTTATCATCCATTCTTCCACCCATGCCCTTCCAACTTCTAGCTTAGAAACTCAAAAATGAAAAGCAAAATATAATTAGCAACCAATCCCAGATTCCTTACTCTTGGGCAAAACTCATAAAAGGAAACTGTTAGAATGAATGTGATCAAATGCATTCTTGTTCACAAAAATGAAAACCAAGGCTCTCGTTCTACTGCAAGTTTTGTTCCCAAAGCTGTAACCACTCCCCAACCCCCAACCCACACCCAGGGCAAACATCTTCATGCCTTGTACACTAAGCCGCCATTATCTTGGGTAATGGGGAAGGAGAAGTAGCTGTGATTGGGGGTCAGGTAAAACCTTGTGAGACAGGCATTATTATTAATCCCACTTGCAGACGAGGAAACTGCATCTTAGAAAAGCAATTTTCCCAAAAGTCACACATAAAAGTGGCTCAAACATATATTCTCTGTCTTTAGGTCTCATGCTATTCTGCCACAGCACATACCAGCTCTAAAGAAGCGGTGCTTTATCTTGTAACTCATTCATTTATTCAACAAATGCTTATTGAAACCTACACTATTCCAGAGACCATGCTAGGTGCTGGGAATACAGAGGATACAATAATCCACAAGTCAACGTAAGTTGCCTGGCCCTCAGGGTCTAGTTAATATTAATTTGAACCCCCAATTCCACACCCTGTGGATGTCCAAGGCTGTCCACTCAGTTAATGTCATTTTCTTTGGGAGTCATACTCTCAACTCACCTCTCCCTCTTAGCTTGAGTTACATGGTGTGTGCCTTGACTCACATGAATCATCCCATTCACACAAAGAACGTGGTCTTAAATGTAGTAAGTTTTACTGGTGGTTTTGGGGTGGTGAGATGGTCAGAAGAGGCAGAGAAAATTTACATGTCAAAACCTTAAGCAAATTCAAATTGTGCATTAGTCATTCTCTTTGTAAAATGCCTTCATGGTCTCCCACAGAGCAGTATCCATGGGCTACCTCCCCACACAACGCCCTGGCTCATTAGGACTCTCTCTTCCCATCTTCCCTTTCACTTGTGTTCTCTTTCTCCCTCTCTCTCTTTCCTAACACTTTACCTTCTCTTTAAAAACAAATTCCAATTCCTTTCCCAAGCAGAGTGCTTAGCCATTTTCCTCAGCGGCCTTGGTTCTTGTTCACAGTGTTAAACTTCACACCCAGGGGGCTCAGAAATTTATCTTTAAACTTGAAGACAGTTCCCTCCAGCTGTTAAGATAATCAATTTCACATCCTTAATGAGGTTGAAATTGAGGAAGGGTATAAAATAGAAAAAGAGAGTTAATTTTTGAGATTACAGTGGGATAGTTAGAGACTGCTGGCTCACAAAAGCGCAGAGTGAAGTATGGGAGGGGCATCTACCCTAAATTTGGAGGGTGCTTCAGACTGCAAAAGACCTCCACAAAAATTAGTACATAAAAACAACCGTTATTTATTTGGTTACAATTCCATGGTCAAGAACTCAGACAGAACGTAGCAGGTATGGCTCGTCTCTGCCCCACAATATCTGGGCATCAGCTGGGATGGCTTGAACAGCCAAGAGCTGGCTGGGACAGTTTGACAGCAGTCATATGCTGAGGCATACATCCTCATTATGGTCCGGATTCCTTGGTTCCCCTCCATGTGGCCTCTGCAGGGGCTCACCTGAAATTCCTTATCACACGGTAGTCTCAAAGTAGCTGAGTAGCTGAAATACTTCTATGATAACTCGCTATTTTTCAGAGGTAGAAACAAAAGCTGCTGGTCCTCTTTAGTTTGGACTCAGGAGCCTCAAAACATCACTTCCATTGCATTTTATTGATCAAAGAATGTAACTAGAGAGAGGAAATAGACTCTACCTTTTGGTGGGTAGGGCATCACATATAGACGGGGAGGGAAGGAGTTGACGATTGAGGCCACTGAGAGACAGC
>PVIY010017570.1:0-16486 GCA_004026745.1 Myrmecophaga tridactyla | reverse complement strand
GTGCAGATGGAAAGAAATGGGCAGACTAGAGAAATATAAAGGAGATAGGGTTAACAGGGCTTGATGGGTTATCACAAGTTGAGGATAAAAGAGAATCCCCAGAATCCTCGCTTGACAACCATGTAAGACATGGATGGCACCGTCCGCTGGGAAGGGAGACACAGGTAAGGAGGCATTTTCTCGTGGATGAAATTTAGTTTAATTTTTTTTTGGTGTCCCCTCTGAGGCACTTCGTTGAATTTTTTTTTCTTTTTTTTTGTATGGGCAGGCATTGGAAATTGAACCCGGGTCTCCAGCACTTAGTTGACTTGTAATGCTCAATTTGTGATGCGTTTAGATGTCCAGGAAGAATCCTATAGTCAAACCCCAGCCCAAAATAGGTCTTGGGTATTAAAATTAAACATGAGGACCACGGAGGCTCAGCAGGCAAGAATGCTTGCCTGCCATGCCAGAGGACCCGCGTTCGATTCCTAGTGCCTGCCCATGTAAAGAAAAAAAAGAATTAAATATGAGACATATCCATAAGCAGAAGTTGAGGATTTGAAAATACATGTGATCATCAAGAAAAGTGTGAAGAGAAAGATGAGAAAAGCCTGAGCTGAGAAACGTGGGAAGTAGCAACAGTTAAATTTTCAATTGACAAGGATAGTATTTTTGAAGTATTTAGAAAAAATGGCCTATTCAATGCCCAAAGAGACAAAGCACCTTGTGATTTAAGTAATGCTTGCCAACGGTTCAGTGATCATACAGACATGGCATAAGACATCAGAAATTGTATCTACGTGCACGCAAATCCGCTAGCAAATAGGAATCAAATGCTCTGATCTGGGGACTTGTGGACTAAAGGGGAATAACATGGAAAACGTCTTGGTGTAGATACCTCCAGTTACAAAGAAAGATGCCCTAGAATGAGAATCGGGGAAAAGCTTTCTTTCCAAGTTATGTCCAGTCACACAAATTTAAATGCTTAAACTTTTCACCCTTTAATGGGTATGAGCCCCATTTTACTCTCCCTTCTGAGTCCTGAATCAATGGTGAGTGTCCTGGCAGTTGTTCTTATTCACCCTGGCGCAGTTTTGCTCTTCATGCTGAGAATGACAGCCATCACACCACAAGTCCTGAAAACCTGGGGCAGCCATTCTTCTGTGGAAAAACTTCCCTTGAGTTCATGGACAGAAGCAAGGGTTCCACCGTGGAAAACCTACACTGGGAATAGCCATTGTTCTGTTCAAACCTCCAAAGCAGTTTCTACAGGGCTGTGGCAGCTGCGAGCCAGGATGGGGAGTAGAAGCTCAGGAGGTGGGGGTGCTTTCCCCCTGGCTCATTGTGCTTCATTGGACATAACAAAGGACCCAGCCAGCTGGTGTGCGGCAGAGAGTAGGATGCTCAGAAAGCCTTCTCTCTTGGCCTATTATGAGATTCTGAGAAAGGAAACTCAGGCAAGATCAATACATCCTCTGTGTAGACGTCAAATGGCATGTGACGTCAGTTCTTTGGAACTGTTTTTAGTGAGGATATTCCAGTCTTATGAATTCGACGTGAATTTGGCTTGGCTCCCCAACAGAATGCGATGTTGGCATAATTGGATCTTCCTGTAATTGTCTATTTAAGTTGGCAATACAGACTAATTTTTTCCTGTGAAATAAGCCCAGTACGTCAGTGAGACAGTGGTTGGGTTAATTAATGAGGCATAATAATGCACATAATAAAAGCTTATGATCTGAGTCCACTTCCTCCTGTTTTCCTCACTCCTTCCCATACATACTGTCAGCCTCATGGGAACCTGTGAGTCACATTTCATTAAAAAAGTTTCTTCTCCTTGTAAACAACATCAAGGGGAAAACAGTAACTTGAGAACCATCTGTTTGATTGAGTCCTTGATTTTTTTTTTCATTTCCCCCCATTGCATGTTAAAGGAAGTAAATAGGAAAACAAATTCTAATTATATTGCTGTTTACTGACCACAGGATAACTTTTATTGTATTTGTTTTTTAATACTATTGTGATCCACACCCAAAACCTCAATCATCTTTCTGATTACTGCGACTTCCTGCTCCCTTTTCTTCTTCTTCATTTTTTTTTTTTTTTTGGTAAGTATGTGCCTGATTATATTTACGCCTCATTCCAAGCATCTTCAAATTCCTGTAGCCCACAGGGATGGCTGTGGGGCTATTTGCTTGCTTTGGTATCACGAGTGGATTGGGGAAAACTGACACCTGTGAACTTGATGCATAAAATACGACTTTAAGTCCCTACCATTTCACCTGCTGTTGGCAAGTTTAGGGAAATCATTAAACACTCTTTCCTCAACTGAAAACCACAGATTCAGCAAATTCATTGCTACAAATAGCTACTGAACGCCAGCTATGTATGCCTTAGGCATTGAACCAAACCTGGACATGATAATAAGAATGATCAACCCTGCCCATCACAAGGAATCATTGTTAAAATCACATAAGATAAATTAAAGTTCTCTGTCCATTATAAAGCATTACGCAAGTCTAAGATATCATTGCTGTTATTATCAAAGTAAGACACTCAATAGTTGAATTTGCCCCTTGGTGATCCCAGGGCTAACCTTGTAATCAGGCTTGGGCAAGAAAAGAATAGTGCACTAGGCAAAGCTTGGTTTCAGCAATGCTATGCCTAATCCTTCCACAGAGAGAAGAAATATTGCCTCCCCAAATTATGCCATTTTGCTGCTACTATCTAGTAACTGATTTACTTAAGCTGAAAATCCCGATTTCTCAATTCCAATTTTTTAAAAATTAAATTTTTGAACAAAGTCAAAAATCATCTAAAGCAACTTTTGTTAAAAAGAGAGCGTATACACACTCGGATCACTGGCATACTTTGTTACACGCGTGCATTTGGCTCTGATCATTGCCAAGAGTTTGTAATTTGAAATCCCAATGTAACGAAAGGTTTGGATAAAGAGGGTACCTTCCATATGAAGTGAGAACAATGAAGCCATCATCCAGCCTCTAGCCTGAGACCAACTTCTCGAAAGCTAAGCATGTCAGGAAAGGACAATATTCATCTGAGGAAAGATTTAGTATGGCCCACCCCTGAATATCATCATTGAAGTCCCTTTTTATAGATGTAGACAGTAGCACTATTAGCTCTGTATCCTCTCATTTATCCATTTCTTTTGGAGAGTTGTGACAAATGTTCATATGGTTTCCCAAAAGAAACGTTGGAATTACTTTCTGGCACATATGTTTAAGTTAAAGTGAATTGAAAAGAATCTTATTTTGAGAGTTGGTCATGGAGACATAGTTGCCAGAGAGTGGAAAGTGGATAGTGTTTAAAATATCTCCAGAATATTGCAAAATTAGTATACTGAATCACTGATCAAATTCAAAGGACAGAGAGCACTTGTACACTAATCAGAACCAGCACTTGTCTTCTAGCACTTTACAATTATAGATAATAATAATATGCATAGTCATATGAAAGAACCCAAGATTAGGATATCAAAGGTGGTATAAAAATTCAGGAAAACTGAATTAATGGTGTATGACAGAGAGAGGGAGAGAGAGTGAGAGAGAGAGAGATGGAATTGTGCACTGTTTAGGGTAATTATATTTGGTCCAGAAGAAGTCATGGATGTATCAACTTAATTGATTAAGAATGTTTTGCAAATGGCATTTGAAGCACGATTTAATTGGTCTATGTGTTCTTTCACGGGTTTGATCTCATAAAATTGGTGAGACCATCCTGTCAGAGGAAAGTTCAGTTTACAATCTAGTAGGACAGGCAACTAAGTACTGAACAAAAATTACTCAAAACACAAAGAAATGAAAGCCAAAAGTCATATAAATAGCCCGAGTGATTGGAGAAAGCTTTTTTAATGGAAGTAGTATTTGATCTGAACCTGGCAATTATTTTCCTGAGTCCATTTCATTGCTCTACCTTTTAGCTTTTGTTCTCCCTTGATCAGTTTCTATAACCAAAATCCTTGCCATGCTTTCAGGCAAGAGCTCGGTCCTTTAAAAGGAGCTCCCCTGTCTACTTGTGACTCTGCTAGAAATTCTATAAAATCTGCCCCCCTTTGCAGCCAGCCTGCTCCACATACCTCACCTAGAACCCTCTCCTCCTTCTGCAGTAGAATTGCATTCCCTGATTTTGTTTCCCTGGCTCTTTGATGCCATGGCTTCGCACTCTAGCTCCAGATTCTTCTCCAAGCATACTTTAGGAATTCCCTGTCCTTTCTGCCATCTACCCTTTCCAGACTTTCCCCAGTGCACTCCCCTTGCTTAGTGGATTCTCTCCTCTAAGAGGCCCTCCTTCCACTTGCATCTTCCTAATGGATCCATTTCAGATGAGCTAGTCAGTCATGGCCCTACAACCAAGGAAGCAAATTGACCCTCCTCAGGTACACACTTGACCAATAAATAAATAATTATTTATTGGGCACCTTCAAATTACCAGGCTCTGTTTCAGTTATGAACAAGGCAGATAAGGTCTCTGCCTTCATGGAGATAATATAAGAGTGAGGGAAACAGACAAGCAACAAGGAAACTAAAAATAAATATAATTACAAATGTTTATAAATAATACAAAAAATAATTGCTATAACTAAAATAACAGCTGATAATTAAAGCATGTACTTATTGAGTGATTTCGATATGCCCTGCCCTAAGAACTTTATATGGATTATCTCATTTAATCTTTTTCCTGATAATTATTATATAGTCACATACCATGTAATCACCCAAAGTGTACAATTAATGGTTCACAATATCACCATTAAGCTCTGCATTTATCACCACAATTTATTTTAATTCTTTTTGTGAAAAATAACATATGTGTAAAAAAGCAATACATTTTGAAGCACATCGCAACACTTAGTTGTACAATAGAGTTCAGAGTTTGGTATGAGTGACAATTCCACAATTTTAGGTTTTTACTTCTATCTGATCTAAGATACTGGAGACTAAAAGAAACATCAATATAATGATTCAACAATCATACACATTTGTTAAACCCTACCTTCTCTGTATAACTTGACTATCACCTTTGATCTTTCTGCCACTCTTCAGGGGTATTTGGGCTATGCCCATTCTAACATTTTCATGTTGGAAGGGGCTGTCAGTAATATGGGATGGAGGATGGAACTAGCTGATGTTCTGGAGAGGCTGGCTCCTCTGCATTTCAGGATTATCTGGTTCAGAGACCTATCTGGAGGTTGTAGGTTTTGAAAGTTATCCTAGTGCATGGAAGCTTTGTAGAATCTTACATAATGCCCTATGTGTTCTTTAGGATTGGCTGGAATGGTTTTGGTTGGGGGTTGGTAAGCTATGATAGATAACAATGTTTAACTGAAGCTTGCATAAGAGTGACCTCCAGAGTAGCCTCTTGACTTTATTTGAATGCTCTCAGCCACTGATACCTTATTTGTTACACTTCTTTTTCACCTTTTTGTCAGGATGTAATTGCTGATCCCATGGTGCCAGGGCCAAGCTTATCCCTGGGAGTCATCTTCCATGCCACCAGGGAGACTTTCATCCCTGGATGTCATGTCCCGCATAGGCAGAAGGGCAATGATTTCACTTGCAGAATTGGGTTTAGAGAGAGAGGGGTCACACATCTGAGCAACAAAAGAGGTCCTCCTGAGGTAACTCTTAGGCATACCCATAAGTAGGCTAAGTTCTCTGCTACATACATAAACTTCACAACAGCAAGCCTCAAGATCAAGAGCTTGGCCTATTGATTTTGGTGTCCCTAATATTGGATACAATATCAGGGGATCTGCTGGTGGTAAAGTTTAATAGTTTCAAAAGTTTAATATTTTTTCTCCCATCACTCAGGGAACTTTGCCAATACTTTTGAACTATCTTCTTAATATACCCTGGGATTAATCCAGGCATTACATTAAGCTATCCAGGATTAAAGGCCCTCATTTTTATTCCAGGCTCCCTGAGTTTGGGTTGTTTAAATGATCTATCCAGACAGGTTGAATTAGATTATGTGCTCCAGAAAATTTAGGTTCCAGGCAAAATAAACCTTTCTTCCTTTGGTCTCAAAGAGTAGGTGAGATACTATAGTATAGACAATGTCTTCCTCATCCTTATGTTTTGAATTACCTTAACCCAACCTGTTCAGCTTCATTCCTATCTCTAGATACCAGTTTATGCAAAGATAAAACAACCTCTCAAAATCTAGAAATAACAATCACCATTCCTGACTAAATGTGATTTCTATAAGAGCCCAGAATTTAGGCCCCTATTTTTTTATAAGTATTTTCTAGATGAGACCATACAATGTTTGATCTTTTGTTTCTGGCTTATTTTGCCCCATCAAATGTCCCACAGGTTCATTCACATCACTGCATGCCTCACAACTTCGTTTCTTTTTGTAATAGTACATTATTTCATCATATGTATGTTCACCAATCTACTTTTCAGTCCGTGTGTCCTTCAGCAACTTCCCTTCATTGGGCATTATGTATAATGTCCAAAGTCAATTTTAGATAATTTCATTGTTTCCAAGAGAAAAATAACCAATAAACACAACCTTCACCAAACAGAAAATCCAAACCTCCTCTGAACATTTGTCCCTCCTCCCATAGGTGTTGCTTTGGCACTGTTGATGCTTTCCTGTTAAACACAGTCCATAGCATGCAATAGCAAATTTCCCCTCTATATCCCAAATTTAACTACTCTTTGTATAAGATTCACACATTTCCAGTAGTTCGCACAAGAACTTGTTTATATTTGTAGCATTAATCAGTAGGACACATGGGTCTATACAACTCCTTTCAATCATGTTCACCTTCAATATGGTAATATTTCTTATAGATCCACTAGTGAACTGCTGAAACTTCTATCTATTCTCTTACATTTTAGTTCAACCCCATTAGCTAACCATTCACCCATTCCCTATCTTCCATTTATCTCTAGGTTCCCTATAATCTGTATTATAGACCTCTGATTTTACCTATACAATGATCATAAAAGTAGATTCATACAGTATCTATCCTTTTGTGTCTAGCTTATTTCACTCAGCATATGTCCTCAAGGCTCATGGATCTTGTCAAGTGGTTCAAGATGCCATTTTGTCTTATTGCATAATATTCCATCATATTAATATGCTACATTTTGTTAATCCTCTTGTCTGCTGATGGGCATTTGGATTGTTTCCAACTTTTGACAATTGTGAATAGTGCTGCTATGAATATTGTGTGCAGATGTCTGTTTGTGTCACTGCTTTCAGCTCTTCTGTTATATACTGAATAGTGGTATTGCCAGGTCATAGGGCAACTCAATATTTAGTTTTCTGAGGAACCACCAAATGTCTTTCATAGCAGCTGTACCATTATACATTCCCACTAGCAGTGCAGAAGTGTTTCAGTTTCTCCACATCCTCTTCAACATTTGTAGTTTCCTGTTTGTTTAATAGCGGCCATTCTTATAGGTGTGAGGTTTTATCTCATTGTAGTCTTGATCTGCATTTCCCTTATAGCTAATGAAAAAGAACATCTCTTCATGTGTTTTCTAGCCATCTGTATTTGCTCTCCAGAAAACTGTCTATTCATATCCTTGGCCTACTTTATAATTGGATTGTTTGTTCTTTTGTTGTTCGGTTGTATAGTTTCTCTATGTATACAGACATCAAATCTTTATCTGATATGTGATAAAAAAATATTTTTTCCCATTGAGTTGGCTGCATCTTCACCTTTTTGACAAAGTCTTTTGAGGCACAAAAGCATTTGCTTTTGAGGAGTTCTCATTCATCTATTTTTTTTCTTTGATTGCTTGTGCTTTGGGTGTGAAGTTTAGGAAGCTACCTCTATTACTAGGTCTTAAAGATGTTTCCCTACATGTTCTTCCAGGAGATTTATGGTGCTAGTTCTTATGCTTAGGTGTTTGATCCGATTGGAGTTGATTTTTGTATAAGGTATAAGGCAAGGGTCCTCTTTCATTCTCTTGGCTATTGATATCCAGTTCACCCATGCCCATTTATTGAAAAGACTATTTTGCCCCAGTTCCATGGATTTGGGGGCCTTGTCACAGATCAGTTGAGCATAGATCTGGTGGTCTATTTTTGCACTCTTGATTAAATTCCATTACTTCTATCGTTGTGCCAGTACCATACTGCTTTGACCACTGTGGCTTCATATGTTTTAAAATCAGGAAGTGCTAATCCTCCCACCTCATTCTTCTTTTTTAGGATGCTTTTAGCTATTTGGGGTCACTTTCACTTCCAGATGAATTTGGTAACTAGCTTTTTCAAGTCTTCAAAGTAGGTTGTTGGAATTTTGATTGGTACTTAGTTGAATCTGTAGATCAATTTGAGTATAATTGGCATCTCACTACAGTTTACCTTCCTATCCATGAGCAGAGAATGTCTTTCCACTTATTTAGTTCTTTGATTTCTTTTAGTAATTTTATGTCATTCTCTGTGTACAAGTCCTTTACATCCCTAGTTAAGTTCATTCCTAGATACTTGATTCTTTTAGTTACTATTTTGAATGATATTTTTCCCTTAATTGACTCCTCAGTTAGGTCATTGTTTGTATACAGATACATTACTGAGTTTTGCACATTAATTTTATATCTTGCCACTTTGCTGAATTAGTTTATTAGCTCAAGTAACTTTGTTGTAGATTTGTCAGGATTTTCCAAGTATAGTATCATGCCATCTGCAAATAATTAAAAGTTTAGTTCTTCCTTTCCAATTTGGATGCCTTTTATTTCTTTTTCCTGCCTGAATGCTCTCAGTAGAACTTCTAGTACAATGATGAATAATAGTGATGACAGAGGGCATCCTTGTCTCATTCCTGATTTCAGGGGAAAGCTTCCAGCCTCTCACCATTGAGTATGATGCTGGCTATGGGTTTTTCATATATGCCTTTTATCATGTTTAGGAAGTTACCTTTGATTCCTACCTTTTGAAGTATTTTTTACAGAAAAAAACATTTTGAATTTTGTTGAATGTTTTTTAAGCATCAATCGAGATGATTGTGTGATTTTTCCTTTTTGATTTGTTAATGTTCTGTATTACATTAATTGATTTTCTTCTGTTGAAGAAACATGCCTTGCATTTCTGGTATAAACCCCACTTGGCCGTGATGTATAATTCTTTTAATGTGTTGTTCGATTCAAATTGCTCATATTTTTTTGAAAGTTTTTCATCTATGTTCATTAGGGTGATTGGCCTGTGGTTTTCCTTTCTCATAGCATCTTCACCCAGTTTTGGTATTTAAGTGATGCTAGCGTTATAAAATGATTTAGGGTGGCTTTCCTTTTTCCTCAATTGTTTGGAAAACTTTGACCAAGACTGGTGTTAGTTCTTTTTGCAATGTTTGATAAAATTCCCCTGTGAAGCCATCGGCCCTGGGCTTTTCTTTGTAGGAAGATTTTTTTATGACTATTTGAATCTCTTTACTTGTGATTGGTTTGTTGAGATCTTCTATTTCTTCTTGATTCAATGTAGCTTGTTCATGTGTTTCTAGGAATTTTTCCATTTCATCCAAGTTGTCTAGTTTGATGATGCATAGTTATTCATAGTATCCTCATGATTTTTTTTATTTCTTCCAGGTTGGTGGGAACGACCCCTCTCATTTCTGATTTTGTTTATTTTACATCCTCTCTATTTCTTTCTTTGTCAGCCTTGCTAGTGGTCCATCAATTTTATTGATTTTCTCAAAGAACCAACTTTTTGTTTTATTGATTCTTTCTATTGTTCTTTCATTCTCCCATTCATTTAACTCTGCTTTAATCTTTGTTATTTCTCTTCTTTTATTTGCTTTGGGGTTAGTTTGCTGTTAACGAACAAAGAAAATCAAGAAAAACTTGATTTTTCTCAAGTTCTTCCAGGTGAGTAGTTAAGTCCTCGATTTTTGCTCTATCTTCTTTTTTAATATAGGCATTTAGGACAATATATTTCCCTCTTGGCACAGACTTTGCCACATCCAATATATTTTGATATGTTGTATTCCCATTTTCATTCATCTCCAGATAGCTACCAATTTCCCTAGCAATTCCTTCTTTGACCCACTAGTTGTTTAAGACTGCATTATTTAATCCCCATATGTTTATGAAAATTCTCATTCTTTGGTGTTTATTGATTTCCAGCTTCATTCCATTGTGATCAGATAAAGTGCCTTAAATAATTTCAATGTTTTTAAATTTATAAAGACCTGTTTTGTGCCCAGCATATGCTCTACCCTGGAGAAAGTTCCATGAGCACTGGAGAAGAATGCATATTCTGGTGTTTTGGGGTGTTGGTAGTTACGATCACATGTTAACTTGGCCAAGTGATGAGCCCCATAGTTCTGTGACTGTGGACTTGAACCATTAGTATGTGAAATTCATCTATGGCTGATTATATCTGCAGTCAGCTAAGGAGAGTGCCTTCCACAATGAGTGATATTCAGTTAGCTGGAGGCTTAAAAGAGAGAGCTCAGCACAGCACAGCCCAAGCAGCTCAACATACCTCATCTCAGCACTCACAGCTCAGCCCAGATGATTGGCGATCCAGAAAGGAATCACCCCAGGAAAAGCCTTTGGAACCCAGCAGCTAGGAGAGAAGGCCAGCAGACGTCACCAAATGCCTTCCATGTAACAGAGACTGTCAGATGAAAGTTAGCTGCCTTTCCTCTGAAGAACTATACATTTTTTAACTAAATAAATCATCTTATTAAAAGCTAATCCATCTCTGGTGTGTTGCATTCTGGCAGGTTTGGCAGGCCAAAACTGTGTAATGATCTATATATGTCTGTTGGGTTTCATTCATTTAACAAATTGTTTAAATTCTATATTTCTTTGTTGACCTTCTGTCTGGTTGCTCGATCTATAGAGGAGAGTGGTATATTGAAGTCTCCTGCTATTATTGCTGAAATGTCTATCACTCTCTTTGGTTTTGCAAATGTTTGTCTCATGTACTTTGGAGCTCCTTGATTGAGAGTGTAAACATTTATGACTGTTGTTTCTTTTTGGTGAATTGTCCCTTTTATTAATATTTAGTATCCTTTGTCTCTTATGATGTCCTTACATTTAAAGTTTATTTTGCCTGATATTAGCATAACTACTCCTGCTTTCCTTTGGTTACAGCTTGCATGGAACATCTTTTTCTGTCTTTTCACTTCCAAACTATTTGTATCCTTGTGTCTAAAATGAGTCTCTGGTAACTAGTATATAGCTGGATTATATTTCTTAATCTATTCTACCAATCTGTGTCTTTTAATGGATAAGTTTAGTACATTAACATTCAAAGATATTACTCTAAAAGCATTTCTTGAATCAGCCATCTTATCCTTTGGATTTTATTTCTCAGATATATATATATTCTTTTCCCTCTTTCTCTTTTTACCCTTTAAGTTATTCTTACAGGTACTCTTCAATTCTGTGCCTTTCTCCAGGCCTCCCTCTCCTGTCTTTTTTTTAATTTTTCCAGCCAGTAGAATTCCCTTTAGTATTCCTTGTAGGGCCAGTCTCTTGTTTACAAATTCTCTCAGCATTTGTTTGTCTGTAAAACTTTTAATCGCTCCCTGATTTTTTTTAACTTTGTTTATTGTGAAATATAACATATATACAAAAAAGCAATAAATTTCCAAGTACATTTTAACAAGTAGTTATAGAAAAGATTTTAAAGTTTGGTATGGGTTACAGTTGCACATTTTTTTGTTGTTTCATCTAGCTGCTCCAAAACACTGTAAACCAACAGAAATATCAATAAAATGATTCAGCAGTCACACCTATTTATTAAATCCTTTCTTCTCTGCTATACTCCTTCTCTTTAAATAACATATATACATAAAAGCAATACATTTCAAAGTACATGGCAACAATTAGTTGTAGAACAGATTTCAAAGATTGGTATGGGTTACAATTTCACAATTTCAGGTTTTTATTTCTAGCTGCTATAAGTACTAGATAGTAAAAGAGATATCAGTGTAATGATTCAGCAATCATACTCATTTGTTAAACCCTACCTTCTCTGTATAACTCTACCATCACTATAATCTTTCTGCCACTCTTTAGGGGTATTCAGACTATGCCCATTTCAACTTTTTCATGTTGGAAGGGGCTGTCAATAATACAAGATTGGGGGATGGAGCTAGTTGATGTTCTGGAAAGGCTGGTCCTTTGCATTTCAGGACTAATCTGGTCCAGGGACCCATCTGGAGGTTGTAGGTTTTGAAAAATTACCCTAGAGCATGGAATTTTTGTAGAATCTTATATAAGTCTTAGGTATTCTTTAGCATCAGCAGGAATGGTTTTGTTAGGGTTTGGAAAATTATGATAGACAGCAACGTCTAACTGAAGCCTGCGTAAAAGTGAGCTGCAGTGTAGCCTTTCAACTCTATTTGAACTCTTTCAGCCACTGACACTTGTTTGTTACACATCTTTTCCTCCTTTCTGTCAGGATGGCATTGTTGACCCCATGGTTCCAGGACCAGTATCATCCCTGGGGGTAATCTCCCACACCTCCAGGAGACTTTCATCCCTGGATATCATGTCCCATGTAGTGGGGAGGGGACTGGTTTCTCTTGAAGAATTAGGCTTAGAAAGAGAAAGGTCACATCTGAGCAACAAAAGAGGTCTTCTGGAGGTGACACTTAGGCATACTTAGAGGTAGGCTAAGCTTCTCTGCTACCTACATAAGCTTCACAAGAGTAAGCTTCAAGATCAAGGGTTTGGCCTATTGATTTGGGCGTTCCTTATGTTTGACACAGATCCTGGATTTCCTCGGTGCTAAAGTTTATTAGCTCCATAATTTTTTTCCCATCTTTCAAAGGACTTTGCCAATACTTTTTGATTATCAGCTTAATATACCATTATACATTCCCACCAACAGTACATAAGTTTCCCAATTTCTGCACATCCTCTCCAACATTTGTAGTTTCCTGTTTGTTTAATAACAGACATTCTTATAGGTGTTAAGGTGGTCTCATTATAGTCTCATTATAGTCTTGATGAGCATTTCCCTTATAGCTAATGTGAATGAGCATCTCTACAAGTGAGCTTTTTAGTCATTTGTATTTGCTCTTCAGAAAATTGTCTATTCATATCTTTAGCCCACTTTATAACAGGGTTGTTTGTTCTCTTGTTGTTGAGGTGTATGGTATTTTTATGTATACAGGATATCAAACCTTTATCTAATGTGTGATTTCCAAATATTTTCTCCCATTGAGTTGGCCGCATCATCACCTTTTTTTTTTTTTTTTGAGTGCATGGTCCAGGAATCAAACCCAGGTCCCCTGCATGACAGTTGGGCATTCTAACCACTGAACTACCCATGCATCCTACATCTTCACCTTTTGAGAAAGTCTTTTGAGGCACAAATGCATCATCTTAGTTATCTTAGATAACTTAGATATCATCTAAGTTATCTAGTTTCTCAGCATATAATTGTTTATAGCATCCTCTTATGATTTTTTTTCCTTCGGGTCTGTAGTATTGACTTTCCTCTCATTTCTGACTTTGTTTATTTGCATCCTTTCTCCCTTCTTTCTTTTGTCAGCCTTGCTAGTGGCCCACTGATTTAATAGTCTTTCTTGCAGAACCAACTTTTGGTTTTATTGATTCTTTCTATTGTTCTCCCATTCATTTAACTCTGCTTTAATCTTTGTTATTTCTCTTCTTCTATTTGCTCTGAGATTAGTTTGCTGTTCTTTCTCAAGTTCCTCCTAGTGAGCAGTTCAGTCCTCAATTTTTGGTCTTTCTTCTTTTTTAATACAGGCATTTACGCCAATAAATTTCCCTTTTAGCCCAGCCTCTACAACACCCCATAAATTCTAATATGTTGTATTCTCATTTCATTCACCTCCAGATAGCTACTGATTTCTCTAGCAATTTCTTTTTTGACCCAGTCATTGTTTAAGAATGTGTTATTTACTCTCCATGTCTTTGTGAAAAGTTCTTGTTCTTTGGTGGTTATTGATTTCCAACTGCACATCATTGTGATCAGAGAAAGTGCTTTGTGTAATTTCAATGTTTTTAATTTATAAAGACCTGTTTTTTGCCCCAGTATATGATTTATCTTTGAGAATGTTCATTGAGCACTAGAGAAGAATGCATATCCTGGTGTTTTGGGGTTTAATGACCTATATATGTCTATTGGGTCTAATTCATTTATGAAAAATTTTAAGTTCTCTATTTCCTTGTTGACCCTTTGCCTGGTTCTTCTTTCAATAGAGTAGAGTGGTATATTGAAGTTTTCTACTATTATTGTTGAAACATTTATTGCTCCTTCAGTTTTGCCAATGTCTTTCTCATGTACTTTGGAGCTCCTTGATTGGGAGCATATACATCTATGATTGTTGTTTCTTCTGGTTGAATTGTCCCTTCTACTAAAATATAGTGTCCTTCTTTGTCTCTTTTGATGTCTTTACATTTAAAGTCTATTTTGTCTGGTATTCATATAGTTACTCCTGCTTTCTTCTGGTTACAGCTTATGTGGATCATCCTTTTCCATCCTTTCACTTTCAATCTATTTGTCTCCTTGTCTTTAAGATGAGTCTCTTGTAAGCAGCATATAGCTGGATTATTTTTCTTAATGCATCTGCCAATCTGTATCTTTTAATTGGTAAAGTATAGTCCATTAACAATTCAAAGTTATTACTGTAAAAGTGTTTCTTGAATCCACCATTTTATCCTTTGGATTTTATTTCCCAAATCTATATCTTCCTTTACTTCTTTCTCTTTTTGTCCTTTAGGTTACCCTTACTGATACTCTTCAGTATTGTGCTCTCCACCAGAGCTCTCCTTCCTGTATTGTTTTTTCAGCCAGCAGAACTCCCTTTAGTATTTTTTGTAGAGATGGTCTCTTGTTGACATATTCGCTCAGCCTTTGTCTGTGAAAATTGTAATCTCTCCTTCACTTTTGGAGGACAATTTGGCTGGGTACAGAATTTGTGGCTGGAAGTTTTTCTCTTTCAGGATCTTAAATATGTCATACCACTGCCTTCTTTCTTCCACTGTGCCAGTTGAGTAGCCTGAACTCAGTCTTATGTAGTTCCCTTTGCATGTAGTAGAGTGTTTTTATCTTGCCATTTTCAGGATTTCCTGCTTCTCTTCAACATTTCACAGATTGATTAGTATGTGTCTTCAGATAAGCCTATTTGGATTTATTCTATTTAGAGTTTGTTGGGTTTCTTTAATTTGTGTATTTATGTCTTTGATAAGTTTGGAAAGTTTTCACCCATTATTTCCTCCACTAATCTTCCTAGCCCTTTACTCTTCTCTTCTCCTTTTCAGACACTGATGATTTTTATATTTGTGTGCTTTGTTTTGTTCATCATTTCCCTGAGCTCCAATTCAAATTTTTCCATCGTTTTTGTCATTTGCTCCTTTGTGTGTTCAAATTTAGTTGTCTTGTCCTCTAGTTCATTTATTCTTTCTTCTGCCTCTTCAAATATGCTGTTTTGTTTTTCTAGTATATATATTTAATTGGGTCTACAACATCTTCAATCTCTGTGATAGCTGCTATTTTTCTATTTATTCCTTCAAATTCCTCTTTATGCTCGTCTACTGTATTCTAGATATCTTTTATGTCATTAGCCATTCCACTAATTTTATTTAGTAAAGTTACTGAACACCTTTGATTAGTTGTTCCAAAGTCTGTGTCTCCACTGGTGTTTTAATTTGGTCATTAGACTGGGCTATATCTCTCTGTATCTTCATGTGGTTAGTGATCGTCTGTTGTCTTTGTGGCATGTAAATATCTTGATAGGGTTACTTTGGATGCTGATTTCCTCCAGTAGTCTAATGCTTTATAGTTGCAGGATGGGTGTGGAACAGGATGTAGGGTGCGGGGAGGGGCACAACAATGTGGTGACAGGTTGTGGTGCAGATATATGCACAAGTCTGGGCCTCTACACTGGTGCCTGTGATCATGGGGTGGAGGTCATGGTGTTGTGGTCATGCATTCTGGGGTCCATGGGGGTGGGACATAGTCAGACAGGCTTGAAGTGCAGGAGCAGGGTGCCGCATGGGGGACACAGAAGTAGGGTGCACAGGAGCTGGATGGGGGAGCTGAAAGGATGCACAGGGGCTGGTATGTGGGCAGGATGCAGACGGGAATGTGAAGTGTGTGGGTCATGGATGTAGGGGTGTGTGGTACAGAGAACAAAAATCAGGTTTTGTTGGGGCATGGGTGTGTCCTTGCATAGAGGACAGGCCCAGGGGACCCGAGATGCAGATGCATGAGTGTGTAGGGGTGGGGCACAGGCCACGGAGATTGTGGGATGTGTGTCCGGTGGGTGATGATGGGTGAGCCAGGCCTTGGTGGAGGTCTGCAGGTGCAGAGATAAGGTGGGGTAGTACTACTGCAGGGTGGAGGCTATGTAGCATAGATATGCCTGAGAACACCTGCCAGGTATTGGAGAAGGGCACTTGTGCCATGGGGTGGAGCAAGGTTTTGTACATTTGTGGGACAGGGTGCTGGGGTGCTGGGGTCAAGAGGCCTATTCATGGATATGTGGGTGCCTGGCAGGGAGAAAGTGGCTCTGCTGGTGTGTAGATCTGTGGGGCAG